>VUQI01031367.1:0-10715 GCA_015106735.1 Paratilapia polleni
ACTGAGCACTTCCTCTTCCTCACTTCCTTTCACTCTCCATGTGTTTATACACCATTTGCATTTAATCATTAGCTATTATTAACCCTGTCTCTCTCCCATAGGTGTGCCTTTTTTGTCCTGTCTCCCTCTGCTCTCTTCTGTTTCTCCTCACCCCCAACCGGTCGCGGCAGATGGCTGCCCTCCCTGAGCCTGGTTCTGCCGGAGGTTTCTTCCTGTTAGAAGGGAGATTTCCTTCCCACTGTTGCCAAGTGCTTGCTCATAGGAGGTCGTCTGATTGTTGGGGTTTTCTGTCTAATATCGTAGGGTCTTTACCCTAAAATATAAAGCACCTTGAGGCGACTGTTGTTGTGATTTGGCGCTATATAAATAAAATTGAATTGATATTGAGCAGGCCGTTGTGTCATTTTGTTGTTTGCTTTATTTTGCTAGAATTTACTTGACAGCTGTGATGCACAACTACATAGTTCTCTGCAGTAATAGCCTATTATGTTGCAGAATGTGAGAGGTTAAAAAATGGAAGGCCCGAAGTGCAATAAATGCAGTCAGCATACGTGTCTTTAAGGACAGAGAACAAAGCAGAGAGACTATTGGAAGCCCCCTATGATTTCTTCCAATATGGTGAACTAAATGCCTCGAGCTGCTACAGAGGTAGAGACAGAGCTATAGTGGAGACTGCAGGAAGGAACAGAAAAACTGCTGTTTGGAGATGAACCACTGACACACACTAGTTTTACTCAGTGGGTTTCATCTCATCTCCTCTTTGCCTGTATACATATCACTCATTTTCTCACTCTCCATTTTTCTCCTTTGTGTTTCCCCCTCCCTCCTCTCATTTAACGGGCTGTTTCCCTCAAGGTGGCAATGACAGGGCAACACCGTCTTGCTTTTATACTTTCTCCCCTTCTTCCTTCAGCTAGTCTTTCTTTCCCTTACCCCTTTACCCCCACCCTAAATCCAACTCTTTTCTTTCATTTCTTTCTCTGTTAATCCCTCCTTTCACACTGCCTAATTTTTTTCTTAATTTTTTAAACTTTTCTTTATCCCTTCTTTCCAACCATTTTCCCAGGAGAGGCATCTGCTGACTGGGTGCTCCATGAACATGGCTGGGAAGCCACTGTAATGGAGCAACAACCCACACACACAGTGTAGGATGAGACATAATTATGGCTGGCAGACTGTTTGCACAGCAAATAATAATGAACTGATAAAATCAATACAGTCATCTAGATAAAAATACAAACTGTGTATATTGGCCTCTGTTGAAATAAGTCATTGTTAAGACTGCACATTATTACAGTTCCTTGAAAGCATACAGCTGCAAAAATTTGGGCCATGGGCAAACTCCATATTTAGTTCATTCTGAAAGTGAAAAGGATCAAATACAACCCCTGCAGCTAATACATATTAAATAACGAGGTTTTCTTCATATGTTAATTCACTGTTCCTTTGTACTTGATGAGTAAAAAAAACAGTAACAGTACCAATACCTACCAGAACTCTCCCTCAGGATTATTTTGTAGCTAGCTTTCTATTTTGCATGTAGGAATCTCCATCTAGTCTTGCTTTTAGATCACTTTAGGCTCTAAAATAATTTTAGGCTGTCTTGCGCCCCATTATGTTCAAGTCAGAGCACATGAAATGTCTCCTGTCAAAACCAGAATATTTGAACCCCACACTAGGCAAGATGTTGTTCTTATCAAAACTGGCCCTTTTTCTCTAAAAATGCATTTTATGATTGCCACTAAAGAGCTTAATAACTTAATCTGTCTGCCGCTTTTGTTTCCTAAATGATTCTAAAATGGTATATCTAGATGTTGCTTTGTATACTTCATATGTTGACATCTGTGATGAGGATTTAGATAAGATTTCCTTTTTCTTGTTGGTGCATTACTGTTTTACAGTAAAACAGTGCATTCATGAGGAGATTTTGCTTTCCTGTAAGAGATGCAAAGTGTTGTTGTTCTTTCAGATCTTGTTTTGACTTCAGCAGCTGCCCTTAACTACCATTTCTTGATGACATTTCATAATTCCAAACTTGAAGTATCTTTTTATAGCTTCCCCATGTTTTGTAGGCATCAGATACCCTTGAGATACAGCTACTTTGAGTTCCAGCTGTGACGAGCTACCATAGCTGATCATGGCAACTCTAAACAATGCTTGTGATTCCACGGGGTCTGCCACAGAGCACTTCAGAAGAATCCCGGAAACAGCTCTTCTGTGCTATGATAAAACCTATGTACCAATTCTATTTTTGAGCAGAGTAAGCCAGCAGAAAGTCAGAAACAGAAACAGCATAGAGCATCCAGTCAATTTTCGAAATAAAACACCCTGTACAGGCTCCCGATGGTAATAAACACAAAATAGATAAATAGTAAAACCATTTAACCAGCTGTCAAAACGGGCTAAAAATGGCATTTGATTATTCTGGCCAAAAAAAGGTTCTAGCCATTTAAATATCTGCATTGTGTCCAGAGGGCAACCCAATACATAAGAGACATAACTGCTTCTAGCTCTATTTAAATAAATGTACCCTTATTTAAATAGAGCTTTTCAGACTTCTGGGAGAGCTTGGTTATGATCTCTCCCCCAACATAACCACAATGTTGTTGTTGTAATATTAGCTTGTTCAGGTTGACCGACATTTTATTTACGAACAATGAAAGTGAAGGTGTGTGAATCCTGGCCATTGTGCCTTCAGGTGTTCTGTCAGTTTACTGCGAGCCCGGTGGCCTGCCATGCTTAAGCTTCATGGACATAAGCTACTACCATTAGGTTAGCAGAGAAAGAAAATAACGCTTCGCTTCTCAAACGCTCCCAATGGGGTATGTTGCAGACCCAGCATTGTAGACTCATATGCAGTTAGCATGATTTTCAAATCAATCACTTTCGTAGAGATGTCCAAGTTGCTGAGTGGTACTACTAGTTTTAAAAAGTTCTGATGTCAATTATTCAGCTGCCTTGCAACCTGTTTTACTTACTTGGTTTTTTTAATATTCTGAAATATGAAGTACATTGATATTTCAGGAAATTCTGATTTTAAAATGTGCTTACTGTGGGGATTGTAATTATTTATTTTGAGCTCAAAAATCAACAAAATGTCATTTCCCAAGGGTAGCCAAACTTTTACATATAACTGTGGAAGCTTAAAGATGTACTGGTTTTCTCCTCACTCCACCCACCCTTCTTTCTTTCCCTGTCTCTTTCTTTGACAGTGATTACTGTCTCTCAAGCAAATCGCAACGCAGAAAACAACATGTGTTCACTTCATCCATCAGTGCAGATAAGTCCTCCTTCTCTTTGCCTTCCCTCCTCTTTCTTCAACACTCCTCCTTCAATCTTTTTTTTTTTTTTTTTTGTTGCCGACAGGCAAACAAAACACGTTATGTCCACAGGGAATGCGCATCAGTGTGTATCTGCATGTGTGTCTTTTGTGTGCATATGTGTTTGTGGGGGTGGACATGCAAATAAGCCTGTAATATTTCTATTTTGGACTGAAAAAAAGTGGAAGCTCATTCTCTGGTGGCAGAGGAAGGAAGAAAAAGGAGTGAGGCCTCATGCCAACTGGTAGGATGGAACTGAAAAGAATAATTCAAGATGGTACGTAGGTGGTGTTGTGTGTTCATATGAGTGTAAGAACAAGTGTTAGTGAACATGTCCGTGGACATATATTAATTTCTGCATGGGTACATTTAATTGGATGGGACTGTGTGTTTATGTGCATATCTTTTACTTCTATCTTGCATGGCTCCATAAACAGAGTGACTTGCAGTAGATCAGTCCTGTCTTTCTAAGCAAGAGAGCCTCCTGCAGAGAGCAACGTGGCTAATGCCTTCCTGAAATAGACTACCATTGTATGGGTAAACACTGCTCTGCTTTGCAGTGGAGTTATTGGTGAGGTGGGCTTCACCCAGCATTGCTTATATGTAAAAACACTTAAAACAATCTGCCTAAAAGCAGCCTCTTTGGGTTATTGCCTTAAGTAGTGTTACACAGATATTCAAGAAGATGTCAGGGGGGCAAGAGTGAATTTTATTTTTTCTTTAATCATGAAGGCAATTAAGTGATTATCCAGATGGTTTCAGATTTTTTTTATTGATTAACTAACTGATTCATTTAGTAACTGTTCCATAATTTTATTAATTATTTTCCCTTAATTGTTACATTTTTCCAGAAATGTAAATCATTACTAAACTACTGACTACTATTTAGTATGATTGTTTAGAACAAATGTTAATGAATTCAGCATGCATTTTCTCTATGTAATGTAGGTTGAGGTCACATACACTGCTTTGCAAATGTTTTGGGCACTTCAGCTATTTGGTTATCAATCACACTGTATCATTAGGGTGGTGTCTGTTCAATCCCTAATTCATTTTGCAGCATGTGAATGACCTCAAAAATATGAGGAGTCATAAATAACTCAAGAACAACTTGAAACAACCGTGGCAGCCTAAATCCACACGACGTGTGGCAGGCTGTCCAGCATGCACTGAACAACCTACCTGCCAAGTACCTTAGAAGACTGTGCGAGTGTACCTCGGTGAGTTGGCACCATTTTAAAGGCCAAAATAAAATGTGGATTTTTGCACACTACTGCAAGAAATGTCCCATGTCTTCACTGTATTATCGCATTCCCATATCCTGAAAAGACACCATTCAAACTTTCTGTACAGATAATTTTTATATGTGTATCACTTCTTACAAGTCCCTCTAAAGGTTGTTTAAATCTCTCATCTGAATAGTGTCTTTGTCTGCTTGTCTTTATATTTTCAGTGTGAAAACACATTCGTAAGAAAGAGTGAGGAAAAACATAATAGGATACCAAACAAGATATGCTGCAGTTTAGACCTTTAAAATATTCTTTTATATATGAATGAATAAGGGAGCCAAAGTTAATTCTGAGAAATTGCAAGACACAGTACAGTATATAAAATATATACCAAGCAAAACTATTTTTTGTTAAGCTACTCATTATACTCTACTAGCAGTACAAGTCATTTACAGAGAAACGACAACAATCCTTTTCCCTGATGTGAGATCCAATCTATCCCTCTTCTGAGAGTGTAATAAAAGAAAAATTTAGAAAAGCGGACAGCCAAGAAGAGAAGTGAGGAAACGAATGTAACAAACATAATGCAGTGTCCAAGGGTATCGGACATTAAAGAGAATGTAAGGAAAGAGAGCTGAGTAAAGCAAAGTGGTGTAAATGCCAGCTCTTAGCGGAGTGAAGCGTTTAAGGAGAAAAACAAACTAATCTATTAGAATTACTTCAAATGCAGCTGTCAGTATGGTCGGGTGCATACCTCTTTTGAGGCCGACTTGGCTAGGTAGATGGCACTTTGTTGACAGTTTGCATCCAAACATACGGGAAGGAGGTGGTCCTGGTACCCATCACCATCTGCCAGAAACAGACACAGAGCATTACATTGAGAAGCAACCATGTTTGATTGAACCAAGGGGAAGTGTGACACTTTTCTTTCTAAAGCTGTGCTATTTTAGTATTTTCACTCCATCACAATGCCTCAGATTATTTTTTTCCATGTGTGAGTTGGATCACAGGAGCACCTGCTTGTTTTCCACAAGCAAACACAAATCCAAACAGCACTTGTGTCTTTGATGCCTTTTAATAATGTCAGTTGAGTTGAAGTATCATTTTCTCCACTGATTTTCATTGCTATTAATTATTCTAATCATAATGTCATGCAGGTTTCTGATGTACAAACAGGGACAGAGCTTCCCAAATCAAAACAACAGCTCTTCAAAGCACAAACACTTTAGTGCACTAGGTTCGGCTTCGAATTAAACACACAACACATGAATAAAGTTAAAATGGCACAAAAAAGTGAAAAAAAAAAACCCAACTTATTAAGTCATGCTGACTGAATCATAAATTTTCAACACATTTAAATCAGAAAGAACAGACACTATTGTGATCTACTTAGTGTTTTTCTACTTCTTCTTCTTAAACCAGAAAGAAAATATAGCACATAAAAAGACTGTAAATGGCTACAGCACATAGACTGCCTGAATTCCTATAAACCATTAAACTACACCATTTTGCATAGATTCTAGCAATTTGTGTATAGCCAGTATAGTTTCAACATAAAAAAGGACTTAAATAAAACTCCTTCTCCTGCCACTCTATTGGAAGACTAATGATTACAACTGCTGAACTTGAGATGCCTTCTGGAAAAAATCAGAAGCTTTGCAATATTCAGTAAGAATAAATATATAAATACAAACAATATAGACAATAACATATATAATCTAATTAATTGCTATATATTTTTTATGTTATTTTCAAGCAAAAAAAAAAACCCAAAACACATCACTGGTGGAAAAAAAACAGCAACTTTTTTGACAATCTAATAAGTACTTTAGTAAGCACTTTAAAAGTAAAAACATACTGATCTAAGTTCTTAGACTTAGATGGGAACAAATATTAAGAAGATTTCATTGACTGACTGATATCAATGGATTCTGCAAACATGGCAGATTCTTTATCAATTCGCTTACTGAGAACTTACTGTGTGGAAAAAAGTAGGCCAAAGCGGGTTTTTGCCATCAACTTAACTGTTCACACCTGACTAAGGTGTGAAAAACCTCCACTGAGTTTGATGTCATTGCTTTGTAATGCACAACTGTCAGAGGAAATGATAAGCTTGTACATATGAGATTTTGATGGATTGGGTAATTTGAATCCTGTTCCCAATTTCCAGTATGAGTAGATTTGGGTCAATAATGAGATAAAATTGGGCTATTGTCCAGTTCCTTCCAACACTGAAGTAAAGTCACATTCCTTTGACTTGCATGAGTTTAGGACTCTTCCCTCATTGGAGATATTTTGACTTGCCAAAGCAGAGGGATCACAGGTGCACTCAATAAAACTAACAAGCACTAAATTCCAATTAGATGTTAAAACTTCAGGGCCTTGCTATGATACAGGCATGCTTACTAATTTATTAAGATGAGATTCAGTAAACTGAGTGAGGTCATCATTACCTTCATTATTTACACCTGTGTTTTTATTGTTCAAACAAATCTTCCATAAATATCACTAATCATGTTGCTGTGCCTTAAAGGTACATATCAACTTAAGAGAAAGACCCAAAGAATGAAACCTTTGATTATCAAGTACATGGTGTACTGCACAGCTTCTAACATTTGGGTAGTTCATAAAGACACTGCACATGCTCTCTGTATTCAGGGGTTGGCAAGTATTGACACCAGACATTAAGAGGTGAAACTGCTTCCAGGCTTCTCATCGCATGGTTTATCTGAATCTGTTTCAACAGGACAGAGCAACACTCCCAAACAGATGCTGTGCCATGTGGAAGGGGAAAACTGAATGACACTGATGATGAATGACAGTACAAAGCAGGGGAGGAGAAGAAACTGAATGTGGCTGTCAGGGGCAACTGAGCAAGAAGCAGAGAGGGGGGGGTGGAAAGTGAGTCAGATAATGAGATTCACTCCAGAACAGAATAAGTTAAAAGGTCATTTAATACACCATTATATCTTAAGACCATATTTTTCTTTAAATAATTTAAAAATGTCAATCTTTCTATCGTGCTGTAACCCTATGTTAAATAATCCAAAGGTAGATGTATTTGTTCCTGACATTTTTAATGCTAGTGGCTGATAAAAACACGTATAATGCATAAAATAATGCTTGAAATTTGTACAAAACAGATTTTTTTAAACTTTTAAAACATACTTTGTTTACAGTTTCAAAGGCTTAATAAGGATAAATGCTAGACATGACTTCTGCTAGAGTCAGTGACCAATGGTTGTAGAATATGGCATAAGGTAATCTCTTTATAGAATAGGTGGAGATAAATTTGCTTCTTTCTTTTCTTCCTTCCTTTCTTGGTTAATCTTTAACATATATAAATTATTAAGGTTTCAGACTACCAGAGGCTTAAATAATATTATCCTTTGCAGCCTTGGTGAGAATCTGTACTTATGTTTACTGAGTTTATTTCTCCCACTGCAGTCAACACACTCAGGACCTTCTGTTGAAGCAGGGCTATGGTGAAAACCATGTGACTGAAACATAGGAAATGACTCTTTAATGTACAGTCCCGATTCCATGCGGTCTCTGGTGAAGACGTGGAATTTGACAGGTATAGGCATTTAAATGACAGTGAGTTCCTAACACAAAGAAAGATGCTATCATGTTGCATTATGGAAAATGTAGGACCCAGTGTTTTGGGAACTTGACCAACGCTGGATACTAAATGTCAGTATATGCTAGCCTTTGCTGCGTCCCCCAGTTTTTATAGAACACAATTTCACCAACTCCAAGTCAGTTAGCACTTAAACAAACAGAGGCTGCAAATATCAACTTAAAACATACTATAATGCATCATTAGGTGGAAAGCAAAAAACAGATTTTAGATGTGGGCAATGATTTTGATTAATGTCATCATTGTGGGTGTAATGGAAACAAACTGAAGTGTAGGGTATTGAAACCATTTAGACATTTTTTACAGTATCTGTAGAGGCAAGAGCTGTTGAGAGGCTGTAGGGAGAGAAACAAAAGACATAGTAGAGACAGTGAGAAAGAATGAGTGCAAATTTAGTCCTATAGAGGTTGTCACTCGCCATTCTGTCTCTGATGCTTACTGTCAGTTCTGCTACACACACACCAACATTAGCTCCCTCTGTCCCACCTGCCCTCTCCTCCATGAATACCTTCTTTCATCTATCTACTCATCTGTCTCTTTTATTTATGTTATGCTCTCCTTCACCTGTCCCCTCTTGCCCTCCTCCTCCTCTAGCTCACATGATATTCCTTCCAGTCTTAAAGTTTCTTTTCCTCAATCCGTCTTTCCTCTACATTCAACCCCATTCTCTCCCTCACTCTTCCCTGCCTCCCTCCTGCTTTTCATCTTTCACTACCGCTGATGATGCATGTTGTGATGTAGATTGGCTGAGAGAGCCGCAGAGGGAGGAAACTGCGGGTATGGGTTGAAACCGAGAAGGCACTGAGGAGAGGGGAGGTCTGGAAAGGTTGGGTCAGGGAGGAGGGGTAAACAGAGCTAAAGAGCTAAAGAGAAAGAGACAAGGAGAGGATATAAGAGGACTGTGATGGTATGCACTGTGGCACGATAGCGTTCATAGTACATAGATCAGAACACCACCAATAACTCTGCAAATCATAATATGCACCTGCACACAATGGAATGTCAACAGAAGGAGGATAAACCAGGGTATTAGGTTAGGTATCAGGTTATTGCCTAACAGCTTGTGACTGATAAATCATCAGCCAGACAAGATCCACCCCACACTCATGATGTATGGTTTCAAAATCGGAGACAGCGACAGCATAAATGCCCAGCTTGAAGCAACAGGACTTCACTAACCAATGGGAGACTATGTCCATGTTTTCTACACGGTCTTTGATTATGGCATCGTGAGCACATGCATAGTGATGAAACAGGGCAATATTAGATGCAAATTAGATGTGACAGGTCTATAGAGATCTTCAGAGGAACATTAATGTAAACTGCAACTTTTCTTTTAAGTATGGATTGTGTAACTCCTATTATTCTGTGACTCACTCTGATTGAGGGATAATCATGCTGTAAGCTATGAAGCTATTGTTTCCATATTTTAGTTGCTTTGGGGAACTGTAATGTTGCCAACTGGCATCTCGACTGGCTAATACCAGTTCCTGTTTGCAATGTGCCCATGAATGTACAGACAGCTCCTGTGACACTGGGAAAAAACAAAACAAAACAACAAATCTTAAGGAGTTACATGTGGTTTTTTTTTTTTTCAGATTTCTACACAGATCTTTTAGTGTTTGCAATCAGACATATGCTCAAGCAGAACATGTTTCACTGAATCTATAATTATTTAGATTGTGACTGTATGTGAAGATTTTACTGAATGATTACTGCATATGAAATTTAATTTAAATGACTGAAATCTGGTGATAATGATTACTTATGGTTAAGATAACAGTCCTCACCTTCTCCATTAGCTGTGTGTCATTGTTGCTGCTGCAGCTTTAACTGCTGACCGTGGTAGCCAAACTGTAATAATTCACTTCCTGCTTTTTTGTTTTTATTATTATTACTTATAAATCAGCATGTTAAAGTTTACCTCATGACCTCATGCAGTAGGTTTGTCTCATGCCTCTCACTCTGTGCATTAAAAAAAAAATTATATAGTACTTGACAACACAAAAATGCAAGACTAGGACTTTCTCTTCCATACACAACACTTGGAACATGTGCAACACTATAACAATCTAAAATTAATTCAAAAATTAAGTGCTAATTAGTGTGTAGATTGTTGTGGGTAAATCCTTCTAATTGAGAGTACTACTTTTTCATAATTACTGTGCAGCAGACATTGGAATAAGAAAGAAGAACTCTTGGGGTTCTACCTTCAATGAAGGACACTTGTGTGAGATATACTTTGTAATTTGCATCAAATTGCATATTAAAATGTGCAAATTAATATCTGAACTTGGAAACTGTAAACCCAGGAGACTAAGTGTTTTGCATTTGGATTGGAATATCTCTAAATGCAACGGATATCACAAAATTGGGCCTGATTAGGAGATTTTATTTTTCCAATTGACACATTTTCACTTCATTAACATTGTCTTGAGGGATGTCTTTCACATAAATGCAGATGTATAATGTTAAGTGATATACTCTGATCTTGACTAGCCCAGCAGCACTTCTGTACCTCTGTTT
>VUQI01031367.1:10756-28399 GCA_015106735.1 Paratilapia polleni
AGAGAAAGAAAGTAAAAAAAAAACAAACAAAAAAAAAAAACCACACAGACACAAAAGGAAAAATAAATACTGTGAAAGGTATGCAGTGGTTGAGGAGAGAATGAGGCAGACAGAAAAGAGGGAGAAGGCCAGAGGTTGGATGTAACACAATATAATAAGATGAGTGGAGAAAAAAATGCCTGGGGGGAGAGCGGAGAGAAATAGGCTGTTAACATACTGACTTACCTGCACGTACACACACACACTTTGTTGAGCACAGACATGCACACACAGCATGATGACAGCCTTTCCAATTTTAAATATCACTTCCAAAGATATTCCCGTCTCACTGTCTGAAAAATCTCCCTATCCTAGTGAGCTGCTGGTCGCTGAGCAGCCCCCCTACATCCTACCTGCACTGACGCGAGCTGACACACTCGGTTGTGGGACTTCGTTGTGCTTTACCTAATGATGAATTATGCATTGGCCGCTGTCACTTTGAAAAATGCAATTACCTCAGTGATAAGGCAGATGGGCCTGTTTTGTCTGGCATATGCTGTGCATCCATTAAGAGTGTAGTGCTGGAAACAGAACTGCCAGTACACGAACATGGATGTGTGGAGAAATTCCCATACGCATCCATGAACATTCACATACACATGCACATAAACAAGTACACGCATGCTTTAAGCTTAGCCAGTGTGTGCTGTCTGTGGATGCTGCTCAGACACTTGGATCCAAATTTATTGTGTCTGTTTCGTATTTACAGCATGCATCATTTTGGCCGTGTGTGTTGAGTGGTTGAAGTCAGCGCTGTATCTGATGGCACAAAGACGCATGTTATTTGGTTCCAAAAAAATGTTCCTTTGAATTTTAAATTTCCAACATGTCCAATTTGCCTGAGTAGAAGTGGTGATTATTATTTAACCTTAAATCTCTGCCACATATTCAGCTGTAAACCCTGTGCTGATGGTGTAGTTGTGTAGAAAGTCAATAAAGCAAAAAATCTGTGACTTCTGAAAATTAAAAGAAGGTGTTCTGGTTATAAGCCAAACTCTAAAGCAAACGGATGAACTCTGCAAGAGTTAGCCGCCAGGAATAAACTTAAAATTAAAATGCCAAAGTATTGGTGTTTGTAAAAAGATCCCAGTGTCAGATTTTTTTATTTTTTTTTGGGTGCACCTACTGTTGATAAGGGAAAATGTTTGGAAAGTACAGCAAGGGAAAGCATGAACTGTGTTTCATTTTCAATGATGTATGAGCTGGATGATCCTTTAAGGTATGAGACACCAAAGTAATTTCCCATTTGAAAACAGGTTACCACATAACATTGCAGGCAAAGAGGTGGTCAAGCAGGTACTGACCACTAATGGAACTTTCCAGCCACAGAAGACAGCGCTGTTTTGGTAAGAATCAATTTCGTTTTCTATTTTAAATTACTGGTGCTATTGTTATAATACAGTATTAAATATTTTTAATAAAGAAAACAATAAAATTTTAAGAAACAGAGCATGACAGATGGATGTAGAGAACAGATAGGAAGGTAGACATAGATGAATTATGTAGGGAAAAATGTGGTGGAAGACACACAGAGAAAAGTAGAGTTAGAAGGGCAGAGTGAGAATTGACATTGTGATGTGTGATGGAAATAATTCCCACTCCAAATCACAGAGGGATGCAATGCTGCTCTATTTCATTCTCTCCTCTCTCCTATTGCTTTTATTATCCTCCCTGCCATCTTTCCTCCTCCCTCTCCAGATCATCTACCTTGGCCCTTTTTATATATTTTACCCTCTTTTCCAGCTCACTTCATGCCACCTTTGAAATGTGCCATTTGCCCTCACTCTTTCCTTTTACTCTTTCTCATTCATTTAAGTTTTTAAGATAGAATCAAGGTTTGCTCATTAATTAACCTGAGCAGAAGCTAGACAGACAGACTCATAGAATGGCCACACAGAGAAATAAACACTGCATGATAATATTGACAAAGTCAGACTGGTGGACAGAGATAGGCTGACACAGGTATGTAGGAGGACAATTTCAGTAGGTAGATAAGAATACACATTGGGGCACACACAAAAAAAGGGACTTAGATGACCTTGGCAATTTATATACATAGCAAAGATGAAGGAGAAGGGACATATCAATGCTGTCATCACTCAAGCTGCATGCATCTATAGAACATACAGGTAACTCTGCTTGCTTCAGGTTGAAATAAATCAATTTTGGTCATGTGGCATTAAAATATTATAAGAGTACAAGTCTTCTTTCAGAAATCCTAACTTCACTCTCAGTGGCACAGAGCATCTCTCTTTGTCTCTGTCTTGTACATCTCAAGACACAGAGACAAAATTATGAGATGTAGTGATGAATGGGTTTGAAATAATGTCATCTTATACAGTGTGACTGATGTAATATACACTAAACTGTAATAATTTACACAACTATTTCTTATAACACAGTTGCTCCATTTATTGTAACACTAATCATAACCATTAAAGTGAAGTGAATAGTGAAAAGTAAAGCTTTTATGAACACCGACATCCACGTAAAATTAAGGGACTGAAAAAAGAAAGAGAAAGGGTGATAGCTGGTCTTCCAAGATCCAGTGACATCCAAAGCCTTTTAGATGAAGAATAGAGGGAGACGGAAGAAAACAAGAGCAGAAAATGAGTAAGCCGTAGATAGGAGATGTACAGTAGATCAAGAGAAATAAAGACAGACACTGACAGCCGAGGAGGGGCTCAGCGAAGCAAGACAAAACAGGACAAAAGGAAAAAAAAAGATGTTGCATCCTGTAAGGCATCTCTTTCCCAGGATTTGGCAGATTATTAGAAGCGTGACCCTCAAAGGCTTCATTCACCAGCTAACGAGGGCAACATCTTGAAGTGACATTTTCACGCCAAAGGAGGAAGAGAAAAATGATGAAAAGATAAAAAAAAAACGAAAGAAAAAAAGTTTTTGTCAAGATAGGCTTGAGATTTTTTTTTTAAAAAGTCAGATGATAAATTAAACACATACACACATTCCCTCAAGACACACAGGCACCCACATACATTCACAGCATATAGGTCATTTTCTCTCTCACTCATACATTGCCAATTTTGTTCACTGAATATTTGATGGACACCCTTTGCTGCAGTGAGATTAACAGATTAATCTTGCCAATAAGGATGTGTTTATCAGTGTGAAGCTCTTCGTGCATGTGTGTGTTTGTGTGTGTGCTCATGTGCATGAGTGCCGCACAAGCCCAAAAGTTAATTAAAAATGCATTGAACATTACGCAGCTAATGGCAGAACATAGCTCAAACTAAGTGATGAGGTCACACAGATTAAAAAAAAAAAGATTATAAGAATAACAGAAAAACAGAACTACTGCTAAAAACAAAAGAGCCACAAACTAAGAGACCATAAGATTAAGATTTTAATACTTATAAGAAATAATGAAAGTAATGTAATTTTCATAGAAATCGATATCTATAGTGCTATATTGCCAAATTATTTAGTATTCACTGCCTGGCTCACAGAAAAGCATGCAATTAGTTGTTCAGAATAAATACAATAAAGGAAATGTGTTGTCAGCATGAAGCACCAGACATAAAATCCAAGGAAGAAAAGACCTTACATGAATGGACACACTGCATCGTTTGCCCTGATGACACCAAATGGCCTCTGTGCTGCAGCTCCTCAATTACCAGGAAAATGTTTGAAAATGTGCAGATTTTTTTTTTTTTTACATAATCTAACTCTTCTCTGTCATAGACCACTGCAGCAAGAAACAATATGATGCTAAATGTGTAGTGCTCTCTGAAACGTGCAGTGCGAAAACACTACAGCACCAAAAATATGAACTGAAACAAATAAAAATCGTGAAGGTTATCACAGTGAAGCCAGACTATGTGACAGTGATAAGAATCGAATGGTGTAGGTCGATTCTGATCCTTGGTGTCGCAATTCAATGTCAACTGAATATGAAGAAAAAAAAGAAAAAGAAAAAAAAGGAGCAGTTGTGGTGGTTCAGGTATCTGGTTAGGATGCCTCCTGGGCGCCTCCCTTTGGAGGTTTTCTGGGCATGCCCAACTGGCAGAGACCCTGGGTTAGAACCAAGAACTCGCTGGAGAGATTATATACCTCATCTGGCCTGGGAATGCCTCAGGATCCCCCAGGAGGAACTGGACTGCCCTGCTTAGCCTGCTGCTACCACGACTGACTTTGTGGAATCAGAAGATTATGGATGGATGGGGGGAAAAAAAACACAAGTTTCTGGATTCTGGACTAAAGTGGGGGGGAGGTAAAAAGTAGACAAGCAGCCTCTCTGCGGTCTGTGATAAAACCCTGTTGAATGCAGGTCTTTTGAAATGATATACTGAGTTCTTTGCTCCAATACTTCTGTCTGGAATGTTGTAGTTCTGCATTGTGTTTGTTAGCTGGTCTCAGTTGTTATCGCTGAAATTTTTATTCTTCACTACACTAATTTTAGTCTGTAGGTGACGCTTTACTTTAACTGTTGTCTTGTATAGCTAATTATTAGGTCATTAAATCTAAAATAAAGTCAAGTGGTTTTTTTTGAAAACATCATCTGGGTGCTGAAACTTTTATGAATTTGTGAATATTATTCTTGGATTTATTTCAACATCCCTATTATGCAACTTTAAAAAAGAAACAATTTGAATTAAATTCACCCTTGTTGAATTCAGTAAAATCAGTTTTCCAGTGATTTTAGCCTTTAATGGTCTTCCATTTCGCAGTAAATATACCTAAATTAAATTGTGGATTTTCTTGCAGAGAAGTTAAATCAGCAACATCTTCAACATTTTAAAGTGAATCACTAACAGTTCAAAAAGATACCATGTCAACAGTTTCTTACAGTTCTGATATACTTTCTGTGTCCTTTCAGTGACTCAGGTAGCTTCATTGCTAATGAACTATTACGACTTATTTTAAGTGTTACCAGCTAACCAGTCAGCAACCAGAAACATTTGCAATTTCTGCTGTACCATTTTCTTTTGTGACCAAACCTTCGATTCGTCTGTTCTAACCATCTTCTTGTGGTAGCTTAAGCTATCTAATGTAATCAAATTTAATGTTGGAAAAATGCTAAAAAGTGATTCACAGACATGTGCAGCAGAAAGAGAGAAAGAAAATATTCATTACAGTAAATAAATGTAAAATAATAGAATCTTAAAGTAGGCTTAATACTGAAATAATGACATGTAAAGTTAAAATATAAATCAGTCCACAGTGTTCTTTTATAAATGAGCTCAGAGGATCAGTCTACTCTTTTGTTGGTCAAATCAGAAATCAATCTGGGATTCATCCACATAAAAATGGAAACTGATATGTTTCAAGAGGAACTGACAGAGGTAGCATATGAGAATAGTAAAGGACAAAGGATTGAGACACTTCATATATCTACTGGGAAGTGTTAAATTACAGCTACTGATGCTCAAGTAATACCAAACTAGTGTTATGCCTACACAATGTTTAAGAGGTTCAGGTCTATCAGATATTGCTGTATCAGTTCTGTGGTATTGCTTTCACATGACTGAGTCAGTGATAACTCTGACTCTTCTCTACTTGTGCAATCATTCACATAGTTCTTATTTCACTTCACTGTTGTATACCATTGTACTGTTAAATTAAATGCCTTTTACCTTTAAAAATAAGCACAAGAACCCACCACAAGATACCCGCTGCCCTAGCTGAGGTGGCATCCCTGACAAGATGACCAGCCACTTTGTGGTGTGCAGGCTGCAGCCTGGAGATTAGAGAGCCAGTAGAGATTTGCTGAGGATAAATGTAAAGCTGAGCTGAACAATGAATGCTACTGGCCAAGATTGTTTAAGGGGATAAGATGTTCACAAAAATCTGGCTCTGGGATTGTAAGTGTGTATCAGAGAGTTTTATGTTGTAGTGTGTGCCTGTCACTGTCTGCGCATGGGTGAGATTAGCCTGTCGGTTAAGGAATGGGCATTTGCGGCCTGTGTGTATAGGGGAACAAGTGATGAGCTGCAGTGAAACTGTCAAAGCCAAAAAGACCAGACAGTCCTATTTGGTAGCCTTTGAAGCTACACAGCTTCAGTGCAGTAGGAGCTTAAAGGACTTAAGCAAGGAATAGATGTAACACACACACACACACACACACACACACACACACACACACACACACACAGGACAAGACAGTCTTGAGTACAATCTGGCCTAGTGCACTCAATGACGAGGTTTGGAGATTTTCTAAGCATCTTGACTGTGTTTACAAATTGACTTCCTTTGTTTTTGATTTTTTTCCATTTTGACTCTTATGGTCCAACTACTCAAAATACATGCCAGCGCTAGGTTTTAAATGGATAAATGTGTCACAGTAACACACAAACACAGCAAATGAGCAAATTAAAAATCTTTGTAATTCTTACCAAAGTCGACAAAGGAAGACTGCCCAACAACTTCGACTTGTGGCTTTGACATGACTTCAGTCTTGGTGAAGTTCCCGTCCTGAGAGAATGACAAAAAGAAAAAAAAAATAGAGATAATGATTATACAGTTTCATAAATGCTCATCCATATTCTAACTTCAGACCTTTGGACATCTATTCCTCTAAGATTTCAGAATAAGTCAAGCATGGTTCAAATGTAATGTATAAAGTCAAAGATCCAGCAGTGGGAGACAAGACTAGGTTATCCTTGATGTCTACCATACAGGAGCTGTAATTTTTCTGGAAAGGATGCAAAAGCAAAAAGTTTGCTTGTGTGTATATATGTGGATGTGCATAAACATCAGAAATAAGTCCATGCATTCAATAAAATGTCAGAATATATGAATATATGCATATATGTATATATGCATACAGATGCTGGAACACTACAGCTGCTAGATTCGAGATTCTAAATGGACTTAACATTCACCCCAACAACATTTGTCGCACAACTTAAAATTCACAGCTTTTATAAAAGGGAGCTAAAAATAATACTATTGCTAAAAAGTTAAATCAATTAGACATTTGCTGATTGATTTATGGTAGGACAGCAATTCACAATTCTATTCGTTATGGATTATAATCAGATATTCTTTGATTACATTTAGCCATCCATCCATTTTCCGCAGCTTATCTGGGTTCGGGTCACAGGGGCAGCAGTCTAAGCAGAGACGCTGAGACCTCCGTGAAGGAGGTTCCCAAACCAGCCGAGAGACATAATCCCTCCAATGTGTCCTGGGTCTACCCCGGGGCTTTTTCCCAGTAGGACATGCCTGAAACATCTCACCTAAGAGGTGTCCAGTAGGCATCCTAGTTAGATGCCCAAACCATCTTAACTGGCTCCTTTCGATGTGGAGGAGTTGCGGCTCTACTCTGAGCCCCTCCTGAATGACCGAACTCATCCTATCTCTAAGGGAGAGCCCAGCCACCCTTTGATGGAAGCTCACCACTTGTACCCACAATCTAATTCTTTTGGCCACTACCCAGAGATCGTGGCCATAGGTGAGGGTAGGAACGTAGATTGACCGGTAAATCGACAGCTTCGCTTTCATGCTCAGCTCTCTCTTCACCACAACAGACCACCAATCCATCTGTCCCCTCACTTGTGAACAAGACCCTGAGATACTTAAACTCCTCCACTTGGAGCAACAACTTGTCCCTGACCTGGAGTCACCACTCCACCCTTTTCTGACTGAGGACCTCAGAGGACTGGTCTCAGACTTGGAGGTGCTGATTCTCATCCTGGCTGCAAACCGCCCTAGTGCAAGCTGGAGGTTACTGCCTGATGAGACCAGGAGAACCACCTCATCTGCGAAGAGCAGAGAAGTGATCGTGAGTCCACCAAAGTGAAAACCCTCTGCCACTTGACTGCACCTAGAAATTCTATCCATAAAAGTTATGAACAGAATCGGTGACAAAAGGCAACCCTGGCGGAGTCCAGCTCTAAGCGGGAATGAGTCTGACTTATTACCGGCAATGCGAACCAAGCACTCACTACGGTTGTACAGGGACTGAATGGCCCGTAGCAACAGACCAATCACCCCGTACTCCCGGAGCACCGCCCTGAGGGGCGGGGTCGAATGCCTTCTCCAAGTCCACAAAATGCATGTAGACTGATTTGGCACACTCCCACACTTGCTCACACAACCTCGAGATGATAAAGAGCTGGTCCAGTGTTCCACAACCAGGTCAGAAACCGTATTGCTCCTCCTGGATCTGCGGTTTGACTAATGGATGGACTCTCCTCTCCAGCACCCTGGCATAGACCTTCCCAGGGAGGCTGAGGAGTGTGATCTGAAATTGGAGCACACCCTCCGGTCCTCCTTCTTGAAAAGGGGGACCACCACCCTGGTCTGCCAATCCAGAGGGACTGTCACCGACTTCCACGTGATGTTGTAGAGATGTGTCAAACAAGACAGCCCTACAACATCTGGAGCCTTTAGAAACTCAGGGCGAATCTTATCCACCCCAGGGGCCCAGCCACCGGGGAGTTTTTTGACTACTTCAGTGATCTCGGCTGCAGTGATGGGTGAGTCATCCCCCTCATCCCCAGACTCTGCTTCCACTTCAGAAGGTGTCTCAGTGGGATTGAGGAGATCCTCGAAGTATTCGTTCCACTGCCCGACTATATCCTCAGTTGATGTCAGTAGCACTCCGCCCCTACTGTATAGGGTGTGAGCAGGAAGCTGCTTCACCTCCCTGAGTTACCTGACGGTTTGCCACAACTGCCTCGAGGCCAAGTGAAAGTCTTGCTCAATGGCCTCACTGAAGTCCTCCCACAACTGAGTTTCTGCTTCAGCTACTGCTAGGCCCGCACTCCACATGGCCTGCCGGTACCAGTCAGCTGCCTTCAGGGTTCTGCCACCTTCTGCCACAAGTTAACCAAGCTCGATAGGACTCCTTCTTCAGCTTGATGGCTCCCTTCACCTCTGGTGTCCAACCATCTGGTTCAAGGATTACTGCCGCGACAGGCACCAACCACCTTGCGGCCACAGCTCTGTACAGCAGTTTTGTCAATGGAGGTGAGGAACATGGTCCACTCATATCCCCAGCCTCCCTCGGAATGCTGTTGAAGCTCTGCCGAAGGTGGGAATTGAAGATCTCGCGGACCAGGGCCTCTTCCAGAAGCCTTTTTTTTTCTTTAAAGTTTAATTTAAAAAGAAGTAGCACAAAACACGTGAATTTTCATATTCATATTCCCATTTTTAAAGCTAAAGGCTTTTTTCCTAACTTAAATATATTAATTTTTAATATGACACAGTACCTTTTTTGTAGGTTTCATTGTAGGTTTATGTGGATTTTGATATTGTTGGTATGTCAGTTTACAGAGAAAACAGTGGGTGTGAGAGTTTTGAATCTCATCGAACCTCTCAGGTATGTGGTGCCCTTTATATAGGGCAAGGAAGAAAGGCGAAGATATATCAGTGGGGGGAAAAGATGTGT
Organism: Paratilapia polleni; assembly: GCA_015106735.1. NCBI lineage: Eukaryota > Metazoa > Chordata > Actinopteri > Cichliformes > Cichlidae > Paratilapia > Paratilapia polleni. Next base: position 20,151 of record VUQI01031367.1, read on the forward strand.
ATGATGTGTGAGGGTGTGTGTGCCTGAGAACACACATGATTCTGTGTAGTGAGAAACTGCTGCCTGCTGATACCAACATTACTGATTTATGAGAGTGAAAGAGACAGAGAGTAAGAAAGATAAGAAGAGAGGGTGAGAGAGATACAATTTGACTCAAAGAAAGCAACGTATACATTATCTATAAGTGTGTATGTGGGTGTATATGTATGTGTGGTTAAATACCGTTACTGTTGTGCACAAGCCAATAATTGCAGAAATGAATAAACTGTGACATAAGGGTTCTGTGATATATATATTATTCTGCTTTACTGAATCCGAGAGAATATAGACTCAATAATGATGAGATGAAGCAGGCATCAGACAAGTGGCAAACCACAATCTAGCAAGTACATAATAGTAATTTCAGTTATCACAACGTTAGAACAACATCACTAGAATTGAGGTATAAATTCCACTAAATTGTGTTGGACATGAGATGTAGCAAAAGAAGTCACAGTAATCTATGTAGACAATACCATAGTGGACACCAAAAGTTAATGTAACACCGTTACGATGCTGCAGATCATTAACTGGGATAAACTACAAAATTACATTTAAATACAAGAAATAAAGTTCCTCTTTGTGTAACAACACTTGACACATTCTTGCAGCACTTTTCCCATAATACAGACATTGCAATGTAACACACTGTATGACATTGATTTCTATGTAGAGGGAAATTCCACAACACCACAAGATTGAATAGTTGCCAACAGCCCCTAATATTTTATGCAGAAGGAAGGACTTATTTGGACAAAACCTTTTCCAAAAAAAACTCATGACTGTGAAACATCTAAGACTTTCTAATTAGAAAAGACAGACGCAGATAAAATTACTCTCAGATTTTTTTCCCCCTCAGTCAGCTGTTTGCAGAATGGTCGTAAAGTAGCATTAACTGATTGACTTGCAACTCCAAGTATATTTGGCAAGAACACTAGCAGTTCCTATTCAAGGTTTACTGTATTTTTGTGATCAGTTATTTGCTTTCACAGTATGCTCTGTTGAAACAAGGGTGCACAGTGCAAGTGGACTTCCAGAGAGTAATCTGAAAAATCGCAGCTGTGAGGAAAATGGTCCGGGGATGCATGAGAAGATTACCTTAAAATGGAAGTTGGCCAAATTTAAATCAGGTATCGTTTTTTTTTTTTTATTTAATGGGACTTTTTGGTTAAAACTTATATGTAGGGAAAAAAAGAAATCTGTAAGGGAGTGTCTCTTTTAAGTGGAATCTACTACCTTGCTCAACAATGTAGCATTTCAGCTGATATAGACAGCAGAGATCAAATCAGCCAGGCTGCCATTGAGAAATATATCAATGGGAGAGGGGACAGATGATCACATCCTGGAGAGGAAAAATGTCCAAAACCTCATGGAAAGATCACCTGTGGCAACACAGGCAGTCAGAAAGCTGCCCTCCAGGGAAAAGCATCCACCTACTGACAGCATCATTGCGGCCAGCCTCATCTCAAGGTTTGTTAGTTTTCTGGCATAGTCTGAATACCCTTCCATCCATTTTGAGGCAGTTTGGGCCCTGAATAACATCACCGTAGGTACCTCAGCCCTGGTAACAGCAGAGGTGATGGGTCCAGTTATGCGTGTAATGTGGGACTCGAAAATTGCTCTATATGTAATACTTTGAGACTACTAGGTAGAAAGTTTGGAAAAAAGAAAACTCATGACTAAGACTCTTAATTCTTCATTTCTTGCTGCACTGCAAACACCTCTTTCTGTTATATTCAAGTGTCCCAGTAAGCCATGACATTGTGACAGTGTGTCAGCATGAACAATAGGTCCCTAAAATATTAATTAGATGGAACTAATTAATCATTCATTTCCTAATTTTCCTACTGACACATGTTGGGTCATCTTCTCACAAAAAGGTCTATTTAACCAATTGTGGTGACAGTTCAGTTTGAACAGGTCTTGGAGAGGCAGAGTAGGCAGTCCTAAGGAAAAAAGGTGCTTTTTGAGAGTGGGTACTTTTGAAATGCCAAAAACTGTTGTTTAACTTGGGGAAGTGTCGTGGGTCTAATGCTTCCAGAAAACTATGATAGAAGGTACCCACTTGATCAACTTAATGGCAGCTTTATAGCCATGGTCTCCCACTCCACCCTGAGACATTAAGATTAGGAGACTAATGAATAGTGCTGCCAACGTGATTGCCCAGTAAGATTTATGATCACTCAGTCTGAAGTTCCCTTTAGGTTAGTTAGTACTTCAATATTTTGACATCTAAATGGGGCTTCTACATGACTTGATTGTGTCATAAAGGAGTGGAACACAACAGTGTGAATGTTATTTAGTTGAGCCCTGAAGGTCTAACTCAAGGTCCAATTATGTGTTTCATGTTTATGGGATAAACAAAACCCTAATTAATAACTTCACTAGTTAATAAATGTGTACTGGTATTTTCCTTTCACTTTTTTTATGCCACCTCATATGCAGGTTGCAGATGTGTAGTGCAAAACATCTGAAACTGGAAAGATTGGAAACACACAGACCAAAACAATAAACTTACAAAATGAGTAATTACTTCAGGAATCTGAAAGTTCTTACTTTTGCATTTGAATATATAAATGTTTGCCAAATTTGCTTTTAAAGCAAACTGAAGCATTATTTCTTAAAGTCATAAGGGATTCTTTTGTTTTGTTTTCTGCCTCTGCTAACCACGCATTTCTTAAATACTGCTGACTGCGAGTGAAACCCTAAAAATCATAATGTGGTTATTGAAATATTTATTTCTAGTAGGGTTACAAAGCCATCAAACCAACACTTAGTCACCTAAGGTTGCAATGACGACCTGCAGGTGTGTTGTTCTATACTATTTAGGGCATTGTGCTGGCATAAGCCATCAGGAAAAGGCCAATATTATATTCAGTTTCAATTATTTATGATACGTAAATTGTGCCTTGAGAGGTTAATTCTTTGCATCATGTTTGATGCTTTCAATGCTGACAAGGCACAAACATAGAGGCACTTAGCTTGGTGATGTAAATGTACCAAGAAGTACTTTGGCAAAAGGTTTAAACTATCACTAACAGTAGAAACCACAGATTCATGTGTCTCTCAAACCTATTTGTTTCAATTTGGAAAGAAGTACTGTTCTGTAACTACTGTGTACTTACTGTACAAAATTTTCCAGGAAGAGAGTGCAACACACCCAGACATACATGTACACACAGTGTAATGACTTGTTGTATGATTTATGCAAGACAGTATAGTGAATGAAACAAAGAGATCTATGTAATACTGACATTTGAAGATGTTACCTAGAAAGGCACGGAGAATCAACTCATGTCAGTCTGCTTAAAAAAATACAATCACAATTAGGAACGTGGCAATGGTGTGTGAACTCTCTAGGCATTGACATAGAACATTTTATAGTTTGATTGACTGGTACTGAGTGTGTGTGTGTGTGTAAGCTGATTGATGTGTGAAGATAAAGTGATCAGCTGTTATTCCTTATTTCAGTTCACATCACTCTCAACATGTGTCGTTCTCTCACACGCACACCCACACACAGGCAAACAATGCAATGACATATGCACAACTATTGCATTGAAAGACACTGTGCTGTGCAAAAAAAAGGAAAAACATCAGAACAGAACATGGACCAAATCATGGACCAAATCTATCCATGGGTTAACATGGCTAAAAAGTGACTCGAATGCTAATGGAAAAAGTGTTTATACATGAAGTTTTATGTATTATACTGTTTGTTTTTTTGTTTTTTTTTTAGCTGGGAACAAGGGAGTGAGGCTTGGATCAGCTTGTGTGAGGTATGATCAAAAGGTCCCAGCAACTAGGGATGCAGCAATCTAGCTTTTTCCAGCTCCAATATGATACTGACACACAGTACCAATCTGATACCAGTGATAAATGAATAAGCTGTGTTCTTCACTCTGAGGAAAAGATTGGGAATCATTATTCTCCTCGTAGGGTAACAACAGGCTTGACTTAAATGTTGCTTTCCTAACCCGTAACATGTAAAGTTTAAAAAAAAAAATCCAAGAATATAAATTTACTGAATTGGTATTTGTAGTAAAACTGTAAATCCAGTGGGACCAAGGTAAAAGCTACTTTTGTCTGCTCCCTTGTCACAGCAGGTAGCTCCGCATGTTTGACTTGGCAGAGTTTTACACCGGATGCCCTTCCTGACGCAACCCCAAAAGGGATTTGTGTCTCCAGCTGGAATCGAACAACAACCATTCGCTTATCAAGCAAATGTGTAAACCACTACACTATGGAGCCACTATGTCAATGGGACCAAGATATTGTAACAATGCCAGATCCAACTTATTGAGTCGGGATCAGACCAATATCTAATCCAAATATTAGATCAATGCATCCCTACCAGGAATAAATTCACAAAAGTCACAAAAACCTTATGTGAAAATATGAAACATTTGGCCAATCAACCCTTTAAGTTCATCTTCTAGTGCATGTCTGGACAGCCTCCAGCTAAGTCCTGTTCTGCCCCTTTGCATATTGGCCTCTGCAATGTGCACTGGATGTCCTATAATGTGCCAAAACAATGACCTTTTAACTTGATTTTGATTTTGTTGAAGGGGAGGACTTGTAGGGAGGCAAATCTGAAGACCAGGCAGGTGGTGAGCGAAGCTGTGTTGGTTTGGCCCAAAACTCCTTTGTTTCCAATGTGCTCTGTGCCAGCACATAACGACATGCCATACTTGAGTTCTCTCTCAGATGTCCTGTTGACAATCTGACCCCTAAATTCACTGGACAAATTCAAACTGTTGACTCTTCAACTGAAACTGCAATAAATTGTTCTGTCCTAGCCAGAGATCCAGCTTTCATCACCAGTCATGATCCTCTATATGAAAATCAGGTCAGTTTGAGAGAGAATTTCCTTTGCTTTCTGCACAAGTTTGATGAACAAATATGAAATTGTGGATACACAACATAGTCCATCGATATCGCCCAAATTTAAATCAAGGGGGTTATTTTTTCTTTTATTCTAATGGGATTATTCCTGGAACCTTTTGACCACAGCTTGTACATGTGTAAGACTGCAGCCTTAAAGCTTTAAAATATGAGGTTAGAAGCCATTATAAAGTACTTCTTTTCTTTCAGTACATTTATTAGAAATGATTACACATATGGGGATGACTACAGAAGGATGCTGTGAATATCCAATAAAGCTCATCAAAGCTTGAAAAATATAGTACTATAGTCATCTTTATTTAGCAGAAGTGATTATTAGTGGAAAACTCAAGTAATTCATCATCAAGAAGAAATGCTTGTGTTTAAAACAGGGCAGCAAAATCATATTTTATTGCCCTACAGAAGCTACTGCCTATGCCATGCCGGCTCATGCAACCACTCTATTATGTGCATATTATGTTTAAATCCTAAGGAGACATTTATAATCGTTATAATTATAATGAAATTAGCTATTATGCAAGTGGGCATTTCATTAGTTTTCATGTAATAATAATAATAATAATAATAAAAATGTAAAATAATAATAATAATTATATCATCCCAGGTCCACATTTGGCTTCTTCTATAGCTCAAAGAATCAGGTCTCCAACTGACCTCTTCAAACTGATATATATTTTCTTCTTACTATAAAGAATTTTTCATTTTGCCTGCCTCTGTGATACCTTGGTGAAAAGCAAGTGGGCTGATCTAAAAGTTGTTTTCCATTTAAAATTGAAAGAGAGAGATTCAATATCAAAACACTGACTTGCTTATGTAGCAGCACACAGCAGTTTATTTATATGGATGTGCTTATAGGTGTATCTAAGCGTGTGACTGGGATAAAAACAGCTTCTCCCTGACCACTGAACTAAATTATTATATCAGCTGTTATAAAACTGACCTTTTAAAGCACTTGGCTCTATTTGCCAGGCAATGAAAACACCTCTCTTCACTCATCTCTTTGGAGCTTGTTGATTTTATTTCCCCCTCTGTGACTGCCTTCTCTTGTGTAATCACAGAAAAACAGGGGAAAGAGGAGAGATGGAAAGAGACTTAGGGGAAGAGAAAACATAGAAAAGTAATTAAAACAGAGTGCTGGAGAAAGAGGAACGTACTGGCCTGTGACCGATAGATGCAGCTGCATTGAACCGAAAACCACGATGGGATTAACAGAGGTCTAATGCTCTGAGGATGCTGGGAAATGGCTTGGTCTTCTGTGTTTGTGTATATTTGCGTTTGGACACATTTTTGTGCATCCATGGCATGTTTTTTTTTGTTGTTTTTTTTTTATTCAGGTGTGTGGATGTACAGACTTGTTTGTTGGTGGGAGTGAAAAAGTTATGCACTGCTAAGGAAAACAGGAAAAGAACTAGAAGTAACGCCTCATGTCTGTATGCCTCCACCAAGTTAAGTTAGGGTGTACTAACACTAGGCATGGTTGCCTTGTACTGGGCCCCTCCCCCACTCCCCTGCTGGCCTGCGCTCACACTGCCCTTAACGATCTGGGCCCAAATACGCTTAATTTTATCTTAGAATCTCAATTCCTCTCTTGCATGCTCTCTCTCTCGCTTTCTCACACACGTGCTCTTGAAAAGGGCTCTTGCAGAGCATAAGGGGTTCATGATTTTATGCATTTTGTGGCTTTACTGGGGAAGCGGTGACACTGAACATTCACATACTTGCTAATTATTTAACAAAGTGATTTTATGGCATGCATAGCAATCACATTACATGTGTACTGTGCCCAAGTCCAACTCAATCACACCCAGTCCTGCCTCTTCCAGGGGACCAGGGCACAGCACGCAGTGATCACACTAGCCAAACAAACTGGACACTGGTGGTCAAACATGCTCTGGTACATTACTGTGAGTACACATTTACAGCGTGCTTTATGATGTCACAGTGAAGCTGACCTTTGACCTTTTGGATATAAAATGTCATCATTTTATCAAATTACACCTTTGTAATTTGCAAATAAATTCTTGAGTTATGGCCAAAAACATGTTTTGTGAGTTTACAGTGGACTTCACCTTTGACCACTAAATACTGATCAGTTCATCCCTGAGTCCAAGTGAATAAATTTCTGCCAAACTTGAGGAAATTCCCTGATAGTGTTGCTGAGATGCTGCAGCCAGCGGATGCATAAGAGCAGAAAAAGCATGGGGACTTTAAAATAAAAAGATAAAATAAAAGAAGAAAAGGATTCAACTTCTTCATGGACTTTAGCAGAGAATTAGATCAAGAGATCCATAATCTGCAACTGCAGAGACCCTGATTTTTACTCACAAGGCTCACTTTGTCTTGCTCCCAAATCTCTTGCACTGCACTTAGTTCCAGTAGGATTTAAGACATGTGCTTTGCAGAACAACTGACCTTTATCAATGAACTGGCAGGTGGCACAGTGTGCAAAATTACAAAACAAATGCACAGATTAAAATTAAATTGAATTATGATATTACTGTAGTCTGCTTCGTGTGTGTCAGTTATTTATTCACAAACAAGATATCCTTTAATTCTTTAAGATAAAACACCCCTTTGATGTCAAAGCCCACACCAAGTTTTACATACTATGTACTTAACATTTTCTCATTTCTTTATGACAAAAATGTATGGTGGAAAGGTACAGTGTGTAGATTCCTGTGTCTTACACTTTATATTCATGTACAGAGTAAAAATAATGACATTTCTTTTGAGATCATGCAAGAGTAAAAGGTAAAGGTATGGTAAAAGGTGCTGCATAAAGACTACTCCATAAGTAAAACTGAGCCCCAAGGAAATATATCTTCTAAATGCTATGTTTGATTTTCGAGATAACAGAAAATGTAAGATAATATTTATGTTAATTACCTCAAAAACAGGGGTGAAACATGCTCTCCCTATAGTTATTATCCCCATTCAGGAATGTATGCTATATTTGTTTGGCTGTCTCTCTGTTAGGATGATACTCAAAAACTAAAATTACTTTGAGTTTGATTGAAAGCCAGTGCACGGTCAAAGGTAAAGCCAAAAAAATGTTGGTTTCTGCACTTCAAGCACTGTAGCGCCATCAGTGGGTCAAAGTTGAAATTGCAATTAGTGCAATTACACGTGTAAATTTTGAACTATATGACCAATTCTCAAAAGTCTGGTCATATTAAATTCCATAGATCAATCTGGGTTAAAACCACAATGTGATGTCAATTTCCACCATACTGGATGTTTTGCTATATTGAATTTCTTTTCCACATGCTACTTTTTTTTTTTTTTTTAAACAATTTTTTACATTA
>VUQI01031367.1:28419-41065 GCA_015106735.1 Paratilapia polleni
TTTATTTTTTTTTTCTCATTATATTTTTTTTTTTTTTTTTAAACAATCTTTACCGTAAATGGGACCGATGATTTTTATTCCAAGCCTCTAAAAGTTGCATTTGTCCATTAGTAAGGCCATATTTTAACAAAAAAAAAAATAGCAAAACTTAAATTGGTACATTGAAACTGACCTACATTGAGTTGTGCCTAACAACTGTTAATGTTTTTCCCTTAAAGAATAAATAACTACTGTGTTTGGTGATATTGTGGTAGGTCCTGCATATGATGGAAGTGTGAACTAATGGTGATGACAGAGGTCTGTGCACGTCAACTGTCCTTCTAGCATTTAAACCTAGAAAATTTGTTAAACTCTGGGACTCTTTTTTTTCCATATATTTATGTATTATCGTGTTTTTAAAATGTGGGGATACAAAAATGTTAGACTCACTTTGTAGTAGGGTACTTAACTCACTTGATGGAAGGGGGTTGATTTAGAGTATACATACGTTTTGCATTTGGATGTAAGCCTTGTCACCTATTTTGATTCTGTAATGTGATCAGGCAAGCCAGTCTTTAGATATACAGCACATGCCAGATATTTTTCATTTTAATAACTGCAGTGAAATGCTCCAGTCTGTAAAAAATTCAAAACTGCATAAAAAACTAACATGTTTTTGAGACATTCTTTAACAAACAGTCAAAAATAGGATAGAAAAATAAAACTTCTTTGGCAGAGGTTTATAAAAAAAAAAAAATATCTGGAACTACCTCAAAAGTTTAAAGTGATCTTTAGACATACTCTGAAATTCTTTCGCTTCATCCTCTCTGATCAGCATTCCTGCCACCCATCACATATCCAACTGGTATTTGGGCATGGCAGTTTATTTGCTCAGTTTTGCTCCTGCTTGGTCTCTCTCCCCTCAGACACATTCTGTCTCTGCCACATCCTTCAATCTCCCTCTGTTCCCCTCTTCTTCCTTACCTCCTCCCCTTCCTATTCCCCTTCCCTGTGATAAGATAGACTACTGTTCGGCTTGTGCCTCGACCTGCTGAATTTCAAATAGGCCCCTTTGACAAAAACCCAGAGCCACGGTCTCCCCTTCTTGCTCTCCCAGAATATTAACTAGTTCTGCAGCAGTGCCAACAATCCTACACTCCTAAGCCCACCAAAGCTCTGCAAACCTGTTTGTTGCATTAGGGAAATGAACAGGGGAGCAGAGGGGGGGATCATCACTCTCTGATCACTCTGTCAATACCTGTGGTTACACTTCAGGAAAACATGTGAGACTCCTGTTGGGGCCATATTGTACATTCTTAGTTTATGACTGAGAGTGGCAAAGATCAGATGACTTCAAAACTAAACGCAAACCTTAACAATAAAGAAATGTTGTGCATGTGCATGTGTAGTGATCACTGATCTCTTTTTTCTCTTCAAGAGGCAGGACAGACTATAGGAAGACCTCTAGTGTAATTTGACTGTCACAGCCAGCAGTGTAGTAGAAATGAGCATACTCAAAAATAGATCTTCATAATTACTCAACCTACACATTGAAGTCCTACTCAGAAGGGACCTGCTGTCCTCTTTTGGAACTTGACCTACCAGTCAAGACCCACTGAAGTAGATGACTGACACCCACCACTGACATTGCTGTTAGGGGTTACATACTGTAGTTTAATTCAATTAAACCTTCAAACATCTACAAAGAAAGTACACAGCTGTCTGAATATTTTCTTTTCTTGTACTGTAATATAATTTATTTTCCTTTCTGGCAAATAAAGTTTGCGTCTGAGTAGAAACAAAATAAGTGTATCAGTGTATAAGCTGTCTGTCATGATTTTTTTAAATTATTTTTAACAGAATATAGTATAGCAAAAGGTACTTGGGGTAATTTAGGTGTTTTTTTTTCCAGCAGAGCAGTTCCAACTTTATTGTTTGCAATACTCTTGGCAGTGTTTGCAGCACATGTAGCTGAGTACGCATCATAGCTGAGCAGAAGGTTTTGTAGACTCAAGCAGCGTCTTCATGGTAAGTTGCCAACTAGTGTGTGAAATACATTGCTGAAAAGTTAAACAATTTCCCAATCATTTTCCCCCATTCAGTATAACTAACATAACCTAGTCGCTGACAAGATGTGCAGATAGCAGGAAAAGTGACTCAAATAAGTCCAAAAAAAGCTTTTTACCTTGTTGATCCAAGTCTCAAACATTGGTTCATTGTTCACCGTCAGGAACAAATCTGAAGAGAAAAAACGAGACAGAAGGAAAGGAGCATGCCAGTCATTAAGTGATACATTAACTCATTTGGCAAAAAATAATCAAACGTGGAGTGGATGCTATTGACCTATAATGCATGAAATGCTGTAGATTTTTGAGAATGACAGCACTGGAAATGTATACTGTGCTCTTGCTGTGAACCTTTGCACCGTTATAGACCCAATGAACTGATGATGAAAAACTGAGGTTCGCAAGAGCTTCTCTATTGACGGCAAAAAAAATGGTGTTCTCTTTTTCCATTCTGACACTCAGCATCTCTGATTCACAGCTAAACTAAATGAAAACAGGCAATATAAATCCACTCTAGACAACATAACGCATAATGTACAAGACTTGATAAAAACAAACTTTGTTTATACTCAATTTACTGATCAAAAAACATATACAAAACAAGAAAAATATAAATATTTTAAGGTTTACCAGTTGATAAAAATAAATTATTTTCATATTCTTGACCATTCTCCAACTCTGACGCTGACAGGCAGTGCTTGTTCAATATGCAGTTTAGGCAGGTTTCCTAAAGCAATGAAGATGAATTGGCTTCTTAAAATAGTATAAGTAAAAACAGGTGAGAAGAAGAAAAAAGGATAGTGGCGGAATCTCCTGCTCAAAGCAGATGGATTTTACTCAGCTTTCTTGAGTCTTCACCCCCTGGTAATGCCTGTAGCTCACTCTATTGGAATCCTATAACCTGCACTTGTACTCATAGTGCTTGCTCTTGAAGCTTAGGCTGCAGGCCGCACTTCTAATGCAGTTTCTGTGTGCTTCTCTGTGAGAGGACGCTTACTTTCACTCCTGCGTGCTGTGGTTCTGCCCCAGTAATTGGACATGAAATAAATATTGGCATCGATCTCCCTTAAGACCCTGCTATGCTCTATGTGTTGCTGTGCTCTGTATGGGAATATACAAATGATATTGAAATAAGGGAAAAATGAATAGAGGACAGACTGGAAAAGTAATGACAGGGTGAATGAAGGTTGCTTGTGTAATGTTAGAGAGCACTATAGAAATCCTACATACATAAAAAATTATCTGTAATGTGGCGGTCACTGAAGCCAACAACAAGTTACATATAACATAAAAAACCAAAAAAAAACAAAACATAAAATAAAAAATATTTAATTCCCATTACTCTTGCTTTGAAAAGCAATCCTCTTGATCCATACCAATTAAACAAGTCTTGTACTCTAACAAATGTGCACAGAAATGTGATCCCAGATTTCCACTGCAGTCACCCCAAGAACTGATAAGTAACTCTGCTGAACCTTTCTTTGGGTGAGCTCAACTCTCTAGATACACCCTACCAGCTCATGTAGATGAGATTTAGTTGGGTATCATTTTTAAACCAAGGTTTTAGTACATATACATATCTTCTGTGTCTTACCCGTGCTCTCGAAAGTCTCTACATTTGTACTTCACACTGTGGTAGGTCCTCATTATTTTGTGGATTTGAATTACTTGGCCCTCCTCCAGAACAATTTATCAACATACTTTGTTAGAGTTAATATGATATCAACTATTAACATAAAGTGATCCCTTTATGGTAACTGTGCTAAATGTACATGGATTTGTGGTTTTAATACCAGCTACCGGGGACTACAAATTATAGTGATATAGTCATTATATGTCCAAAAATGTATCTGAGGGTCTGGTGCCTTTTTGTTTAATCACAGGGATGGTGGACCACAGATGGTGGTTATTTTATGTAAACCCAACTACAGCTGTTGCAGAGTAATACCACATTTAAGATGCTTAAGCTGGTAAAACAGTTCAGCTACAACTTTTAATCCTTGTGGACTTGCAGAAATGCTACCCACGCGGACTCAAAACTTTTTAACAAATGCGAACCACATGACAAATGCATGCATAGATTATGCATATGTACACACACAGTGATACACACACACAGTAATTTGCACAGTGTGTTTTTTGCACATTTCTGTGTTACTGTGTGTGCTTGTAGCCACACCGGGTGGTGTGTTGATGAGCTTGGTTAATCAGCCAATCAGGCCTCTTAGACAGAACCCAGCCGTGATTGGCTGATTAGATGCGATGGCGTGTCAGTGAGAGAGGCATAGAGGAGCAAAGAAATGCACAGAGAGATGTTCATCTTGTAAACACTTAACATTCTCACTGTGGGGGTTCTTCCTCTTTTCACTCATCTTATCACCTCTTTTTTTCACCCATTTCACCACTGTCAGACTCTTCTCCATTATTTTCTCTTGTTTTAGACTTTTACTAAATCCAGTCCAACTTGAAAGGTCACTGTACTTCTTTTTATTAATTTGATCCTCACCACTTTCAGACAGCATCCTGAGGGTGTAAACTGACAACTTAAAAGTGTAAAGAGCCCTTGAGCGGTCAACTTCATTGTGTTTTCTCTCTGGACAGTGCAGTACAGATGGCTCAGCTGTCAAATCTGTCCTAAGAGGGAATGCATTTTAGTACTGTGTCAAGGGGAATGTGGACAGAATGAAAACAAAATTCTGCTTTGTAAACTAAACAATAATGTAATTTCACCATTTCACTGATTCTTTTGAAATGATCCTCTTCAAAGTATTGTACTTCTCTGCACTCCCCTCTCTAACTCACTTTCCTTGCCAAAGGATTCTACACATTCTCATAAAGAGCTGCCCACTAGCAATAGAAACATAAGTGCTGCCACCATCACTCACTTTAACATAGTTTTGTTGTTACAGGGACTTATAACTGGGCTTCTAAAGGTCTTTTAGGGACTCATTCAAGTGAAAAGAGATAATATACAGAGGACTACATCAAAAATAGAGCACAGACCAAAAAAAACAAAAAAAGAAAAAAAGAACAGAAACAGAGTGAACAGAGTTGATCTCAAGTTAAATTCCTTCATGCAATTAAGCATGTGTTTTGACCACTTTACCACCATTTAATTTTGTTCTGAATTAATGTTTTTCAAAACATATCTTTATTATTCTTTTCTAGTTTCACTGGATGCTTTTTTCAGTCATACTGAACATTTAAACTATTGCCTTTAAAAACTTTTTTATAGTTTACAGTGCCTACCCCTTGAACTTTTCCACATTTTGTCACGTTACAACCACAAACTTAAATGTATTTTATTGGGATTTTATGTGACAGACCAACACAAAGTAGCGCATAATTGTGAAGTGGAAGGAAAATGATACATGGTGTTCAAAATGTTTTACAAATAAAAATCTGAATAGTGTGGCGTGCATTAGTATTCAGCCCCTTTACTCTGATTCCCCTAAATAAAATCCAGTACAACCAATTGCCTTCAGAAGTCACCTAATTAGTAAATAGAGTCCACCTGTGTGTACTTTAATCTCAGTATAATTACAGCCATTCTGTGAAGGCCTCAGAGGTTTGTTAGAGAACATTAGTGAGCAAACAGCATCATGAAGACCAAGGAACACACCAGACAGGTCGGGATGTAGTTGTGGAGAAGTTTAAAGCTAAAAAGAAAAGTTAAACAGGAAATGTGTATTTACTCCCCTGGATTATTTACTAATATTTACTGTTTGACACCTCTGATACCTTGATGATTCCCATGAGTCCGAGCTGTTTTTGCTAAGGACAACATGCCAGTAAAGTATGAGTAAGAATTTTTTATATCAGTTCAAAAAGCTACATCATTGTAAACCAAAACACTATGCCATTGAAAACATTCATTCCTTTTTCTAGAATATAAAAGTCAAATGATTAAACACTGAAGAAAGCCTTGTCAGCTTTCTACAAAGCACATTCTCTGGACAGCCTGCAAGGACCACAAGGGATATATGACTGAACAGGTTGAGTCAACTCCATTGTTTTAACACACAAAATCTGGTAGGTTTTTTTGTAGGTACTCCTTCCTAAATGCAGCATGTGAAGAAGTTGCAGAAAGTAATATAAAGTCTTTTCTAGCTCCTGAAGCAGTAGCAAAGTCTCATTAACAACACTGGTTGGGTTTGAAAGTTGAAGGAAGAAAATGGGGGTAGGCGGTTGAGTTTAAATGTGGCTAATATAAGTTCAAGGACCTATAAAAGACAAAGAAAGGATGGAACAAATAAGGATGATATCGCTGGTTCTGCTGCTTCACTTTAATCTTTTTTTTATTTTTTTTATTATTATTTTAGAAACTGCCCACTGTGAATCTGACAGTATTGTGAGATTGCAATGGTAAATCAGTGTGACACTGGTTTAATGATACAAAGGAATCACTGGAGCAGCTTCATGGACTCTTTCAGTGCCTTTCAGGAAAAAGCATTAGTTACTGATCACCAATCACATTTTTTTGTATAACTTCAATTTACTGAAAATGTGCTTCTGCTCAGCACCACACCTAAGTCACCCATGTCTGAATAGTAGATTCACCAGATGGCTGAACCTTTCTACATTTCCAAAACGTGTAACAAAACAATGCCAGACAATGACAGAACAGGTAGATGTTCAAAGAAAAGGTGAAGGTGACACAAAAAAATTGAAAAATTGACTGGGAAGTCACAGACACTGTGGTTGTCCCAGTGTCATGACGAGCCACCAGTAATCCTGTCAGATCTGTATGACCTGTATGTACATCCATCAAAGCCACAACCACCCATCAATCCACAGCTCAGTAGAAAAAGGCAAGCAGGAGAGCTGCTGTATAGTTGTAAACCATCAGTAATGCCTTAGACATAAGGCCTGTTTAGCCTTTTGCTTAATTTTAGGACTATATAAACACCATCATTAGCACAAATTCCTGCATTTTGAATTTAAATTGTACTGAGCTCTAAGTCGGTGTGACCTGGACTATTATATCACTGAATCCTCAGGGAGAACGCCTTTTGATCATTGCATAAACTAACCAGATAATCTGTAAACACAATCTTCTTAATCAGACAAATTTTTGAAGACGCGATCTTACTCAGTTCTCTTTGTTCTCAAATATCCAATACAATTTACCCTTTTCTATACAAAAGTATTCTACCTTTCTTTCCTTTGTTCTCTCAATTAGAGTTGATTTATCTTTTTGTGTTTCCAACTTTTGTTGTGTACTGATATGTATTCTATACTGGAGTTAACTTTTTTTTTAACATTTTGTCGTTTATAATGCTGTCACCTCATATTTTATTACATGTAATTGTGTATGAAAACAAACAATTAAAAAGAAAAGAAAAAAATCATGCATCTGAGCCTGGAAATACTGACTGCTATATCACTTGATCTCTTAGCTTGTTTAACTTGATGTGTCACATTTAACAACAAACAAACTACAGTCATCAAATCCCAACTTCAACAACACTGTTGATCTGGCTCCTTGCAATATAAGCGCATACACTCATTTAAAGCATAAGCTAATGGAGCTGTCATCCTCCACCACTTGGGAAAGATGCATAATTGAGGTATATAAATGTGTTTGTGTGTGGGAAGGTGGGGTTGCGTAACAGCAACAGGGATTCAGAGCTCTAAGTGGTATGTCATGTTGTTGGATAATTAAAGACATGCTAACTGTGACAGCTGAGGCGATGGCTATACAAGGCATCAAAAACACAAGGCAGAGGGAGATTCAGAGAAACAAAGAGCGGCTGATACTGGATGCTGAGGGCATCCTGTGCTCCAGATGCATCTGAAAAACAGGTTCACTAAATTAATTACTACAGAGGAAAAGCAAGCTAGTCCTTTAATTACAATGCTTTCTATCTAGAATAACTTCATTATTTCTTCCACGTTACTCTGCTCTCTCTTTCAGACTTTTCTGTTTCTTCCCTACAACTGGCACTGCAAAAAGCAAGCACGTCATACCCGTATGAACGGGTACATGATGAGCAGCCTGCATAAACACATGTACACCCACCCCCACACTGCATGGCTGATTTCAGCACATTATTTAAATATCTGAGTGTGCGTCTGTGAATTTCTTTGTCATCAGTTTGTGATCCAGCCAATCATCTACAATCAGCTGGTCCTTTCACAGTAACAGAATAATTGCAAGTGTCTCTTTCTAATAACATGGTTTTTAAAGCAACAACCAAAACAGCTTAAGTATCTCAGAACAAACAGCACAATAAGGTAAACTGTAGTACACAACAGCATTCTGCACAGTGGTGGGGATGTGTGGGTACAGTACGTGTCTGAGCTCTTACTTTTGGGACAAATAACAGCATGTAGCACAAAGGTTGGATTGGCTCATGTGGTTACTATTAGGACACAGATAATTTGAACTGGTTAGGACAGGTCTTTATTGTTTGTTGCACACATGTTGGCACCAAAACATGCAAGTACCTCATGTGGATTACAATATCTGCAACCACATAAGAGTTAGTAACTGTCTTTTTTGTTTAGGATACTTTGAAACAAGGAAAAGTTTGTTCCTCTCTCTAGAAGTTATTCTCCATTTCTACATTCAGAATCTGCAGCTTGCAATGCAAATTTGATCCTAATTTTGTTTATTAGGGTCACATTTAGTGCTGTCTTGTGACTAGTTTGGGTGGCTGTGGCTCAGGAGATAGAGCGGGTCGTTTACCAACCAGAAGGTCAGTGGATCGATCCCAGGCTTCCCCAGTTTGCATGTCAAGTGTCCTTGAGCAAGATATGAACTGAACCATCATGAATATATTTTCACCACATGTGAGCTGGGCTATAGACAATACTAAACTGTAAGGAATCTGGAAAACCTGTCAGTCAGCATCTTCCCAAGTTTATGTTTAAATAACTATTTGGTGACAGCTGCAATTCCCAAAAGAGGTGAGTGCAGCATAGAAATCATCCTCATGTACTCATTTAATGCCAGCAATAGAAGCTGCAAGGCAAAACACTGAGGATGCATATTAGTGTCATTTCTGTGATTATACATGATGTTGTCTGTTAATGGAAATGTGCTGTCAATGCAGTTTTATTCTAGCATGATCATTCTTTTCACCACTTTTTCAAACAATTTAGGTGAGACAACAGCAGAGACAACGGTTCCACTGACTTCGAGAAGGTGTACAATTCAAGCTCTGTTTTGACTCTCCACTATAACCTGCTTTTACTAATTTATTGCACACCTCCTGCTCTACATTCAAACTAGGCTACATCTTTCATATAGATTGTGCAAAAGGATTCTAATGTGCAGTGATTTTTTAACACTTGGGCACTTACTTTGTCAGTACCATATAGAAGAAACCTTTCCAACTATGCAAGGGTATATAAACTTTTTCCCTTGTTAGTACTGAGTGCTTCTTACTTAATAAAGCTTGACAATGAAAAAGATAACATCAGAGATGAGTATTTTAGACGTTCCTTGTAACCACATTTCAGTGGATTGTTTCAGTGGATTTACATGCGGAAGACAAGAGAGCATGAAAGATGAAACCACAAGAGTGCTCTCTATCAAACTCTTGTCATTTCAACAAGTCATCTGGAGACTGGAGTCAATTCTATGTTCTCTGTATGCATTCATGAAAAAAATTACAATTTCTGTGGAAACTCTTTTTACATTAGGTTTTGCTGCAAGTGTGTGATTCTGATTAAGATCTCCAAACTGGAATGCAAGCTGGCAAGAAACAGATCAGTCTAGTATAAGAAGGCACTTCCTAATTAATAAAAGTAAGACAAAGATAGTTTGTGTTACTTTACAGTGTTAAGTAGAGTTAATCCGGGGAGGGGGTGGGGGGGAGCAGAAGAGAAGAGAAGAGAAGAGAAGAGAAGAGAAGAGAAGAGAAGAGAAGAGAAGAGAAGAGAGCAGCCCTTGAGTTATTCATAGCCTCTCCATCAGATTTGTTAAGGGGATTGGAAGCAATTTAAAGGCCTCCACTGACTGTTTGACTCGAGCAGCATTATGTCTCTCTATTCCATTATGTTGAGCCGCAGTGTGGGGATAAAGACCAGGCTTCCTATTAGCCTCAGTATAAACAGATAGGGTGATGCTAGGTGGGTGCTAAGCCTTGCAGAGAAGGAGAACTCTGACACTGAGGAGAATAGACAGCTGCAGAAGGGAGCCTATACTATCTATTGCTTTGTCTCACTATCCCCTTCCCTCTATCTTTTTCTCTCTGCACACACACATACTCCCTTATCTGAGGCAAAATTTATTTGTGGCCTAAGGAGCAACCTAACGGTAAATGATTAAGACAAACCATATGGGCTAAAATGCCTATCACAGCAGTCCTGGGTTCAACACTCAGTCAGCCAGTCCTTTGCTGTCATTCCCTGCACTCTCTCCCAATAATTTATGTTCCACAGTGCACATCAGCAAAAATGACAACACAATGTTTCTGACTCAAATGTGAACAAAAAGCACAAACACAATCAAAATTCAAAGGGCAAGAGTGAAACCTGCCAGCAAGGCTACTATCACTAAGTTTTCAACTGTGCTTTTGCTGAGATAAGAGCAATAAAAGCAGGTCTATAGGCACTGACCTGGCCTCAAATATCTCCAGATACAATTATAAAAATGACATTGTAATATAAATGCCAGTCGACTACCATTTAATACTACAAAAACAAATTGACTAAGAGGAGCAAACCAGCAAGAACAGAGACTATGTAGAGTCTATGTAGAGCTGAAGCTAATTACTCTGTTAACACCAGTTCCATTACTCTCATATCTGCCACTACATGAACTACATACAAATACACACACACTACATTGGAATAACCTCACCACACTATCCTTTCCATGTGTCCTTTGCTTTCAGTGTTGTGGAAATCACACAGTTTATCAATGTAAAGTAAAATGAGGAGTCATTTGATTCTGACTGGCTGTACTTCCAAGTTCCCAATTAGCAGCTTGTTAAAAGCACCGGTGCACTTTTATGGTGGTGTCAGGGCTTTCAGCAGCGGAAAGAGGTCAGAATGGACACTCTGTGTGGACTGGCTGCATACATAGCATGCTGCAATGCACTGTGTGTTATGACACCTTTTTATAATAGCCACTGTTAATGTTTTCAGCAGTTTGTGCTTTAGTAGGTCCAGACCTACACTATATTGCCAAAAGTATTCACTCACCCATCCAAATCACTGAATTCCAATCACTTCCATGGCCACAGGTGTATAAAATCAAGCACCTAGGCATGCAGACTGCTTCTACAAACATTTGTGAAAGAATAAGTCCAGTCGATAAGTCCAGTTGTGAAATTTCCTTGCTAAATATTCCACAGGTGTAAAGCACGCCGCCACTGGACTCTAGAGGAGTCGAGACGTGTTCTCTGGAGTGAAGAATCACGCTTCTCCTTCTGGCAATCCGATGGACGAGTCTGGGTTTGGCGGTTGCCAGGAGAGCGGTACTTGTCTGACTGCACTGTACCAAGTATAAAGTTTGGTGGAGGGGGGATTATGGTGTGGGGTTGTTTTTCAGGAGCATGGATGAGCGAGTTTGGTGTGGAAGAACTTGACTGGCCTGCACAGAGTCCTGACATCTACCTGATAGAACACCTTTCAGATGAATTATAGCGGAGAGCCTGGCCTTCTCGTCCAACATTAGTGTCTGACCTCACAAATGCACTTCTGAAAGAATGGTCAAAAATTCCCATAAACACACTCCTAAACCTTGTGGAAAGCCTTTCCAGAAGAGCTGAGGCTGACATCCTATTAAACCCTATGGATTAAGAATGGGATGTCACTCAAGTTCATATGCGTGTGAAGGCAGACACATGAATATCTTTGGCAATATAGTGTAGGTCCAACTTCAAGAACTGCCTGTTCACTTGCTGCATAATATTCCAAAATACACAAGTAGCATAAGAGATTATTCACCTTTCAGTAGATTTAAATTTTTTTAAGCTTTATTTAACCAGGAAGTGAGACTCTTGAGAATAAAAATATCTTTTGCAAGATTCCCCTGGGCTGACATTGGCAGCATTAACCTAGCTTGTTTTTCAATGGCAGGAGCTCCCAGAGAAAACCCGCGCAAGCACAGGGAGAACATGTAAACTCCACACAGAAAAGTTTGAATGCAGGACTCTTTCGCTGTGAGGCATCAGTGCTAACCCCTGAGGCAGTGTTGTAATAATCTGTAGTGATACTAGTATAGATACTAGAGCTGGACCGATATATCGGCAGTGTCGATATATCGAAAATATAGACAAAATTAGCTATTTGCCGATATAATCGGTATTAAGATTTATAATGGCCAATAAATAAAAATTTAAAAAGTAAAGAAGAAACATGAGAAATACCGTTCAACCATGTTATAAGTTTTGACGTTGCATAATTTGTCCTCCAGTGGGCACTTTGTGGCATTCCACACACGTTACCAACAGGGAAGCGGCAAACACAACAACCAGCTGATCCAGGCAGTCAGGCAGAGCATAAACGAGTAACCGAGTAACTATGACTTGTTGTGACAATAAAACAAGATTATTTTTAAACTGTACTTTCATATTATCTTAGTAAGGACTCATAAGTAACTGCACATAACAAATGTTAGGGACACCCGTTTATGTTTCATGTGT
>VUQI01031368.1:0-11607 GCA_015106735.1 Paratilapia polleni
TATAGGGTTTAATATGATGCCGACCCACCCTTTGCAGCTATAACAGCTTCAACTCTTCTGGGAAGGCTTTCCACAAGGTTTAGGAGTGTGTTTATGGGAATTTATGACCATTCTTCCAGAAGCACATTTGTGAGGTCAGACACTGATGTTGGACGAGAAGTTTCCGCTCTAATTCATCCCAAAGGTGTTGAGGTCAGGACTCTGTGCAGGCCAGTCAAGTTCTTCCACACCAAACTTGCTCATCCATGTCTTTATGGACCTTGCTTTGTGCACTGGTGCGCAGTCAGAGCCCAACTCCTGAAAAACAACCCCACACCATAATCCCCCCTCCACCGAACTTTATACTTGGCACAATGCTTCAGAAGACCTCTGCGCACTATGCGCCTCAGCATCCGCTGACCCCGCTCTGTGATTTTACGTGGCCTACCACTTCGTGGCTGAGTTACTGTCATTCCCAAATGCTTCCACTTTGTTATAATACCACTAACAGTTGACTGTGGAATATTTAGTAGAGAGGAAATTTCACGACTGGACTTATTGCACAGGTGGCATCCTATCACAGTACCATGCTGGAATTCACAGAGCTCCTGAGAGCGACCCATTATTTCACAAATGTTTGTAGAAGCAGGTGGTGGATTTTATACACCTGTGGCCATGGAACTGATTGGAACACCTGAATTCAGTGATTTGGATGGGTGAGTGAATACTTTTGGCAATATAGTGTATTTTAATCTGACTTGTTTAACTATGTTTCTGTTAATCACACCTCAAAAATACCAGTTGGGTTTTCTGCCACTGTGTTGAGCTTCCATTCCAACAATGATGACTGAAACTGAGCAGATTTTGTTGGAGTTTGAACTAAGAAATGGCCAGGGCAGAATCAACCTGGGCCCCAGCAGTAGCCTTTCAGCATATGGGTAGCTTGCTCAACCCACTGAGCTATACTGGTGCCCCAGCATGTTTCTTTTTTTGTTTTGTTTTTGTTTTTTTCAGAATACTGACTAAACACAGCATATAGATTTGTTCAAAGATGTATATGTGTTTACTACCAGTCTGATTAATTGCAGCTGTTGTGCTCTACATCAGTGCAAAGTGTAGCTACATTTCTGGGGAGGTGCATGACTGCTGTGATGTAGGCTAACTTGACTGACACAAAATCAGACTGATTGATCACCACTGAAAACTGGTGAAGTTCAAAACTATATGATTCTTGTCACCAAGTGATTGATGGGTGCATCTTTACAACTCATTTTCTGACTTTGTTCTACTCACTATTCCTACAGTTATGTCCATAATTTGTTGGATGAAGGCGCAATTTTGTAGTTTTGCATCTGTACACCACCACGTTGGATTTTAAATCAAACAATCAATATGTGATTGAAGCGCAGACTTTTACCTTTAATTCAAGGGGTTTTACAAAACATTACAAAAAACTTCCTAAAACTGTTTAGGAATTAGAACCATTTTATACATAGTCCCCCATTTTTAGAGGCTCAAAATTAATTGGACAATTGTCTGCCAAGCAGTTTCATGGCCTGGTGAGGCCTGTTCCCCTGATATTTCATGACAAATGAAACAGATATGATATCTGAAGTTGATTCAAAGTGTTGAATTTGTATTTTATAGCTTTCCACTGTAATTTTAAATAAGAGGCCCAAAGAGGTGTCAGTGCAAATGAAGGAGAGGCCATCATTAGGTTGAAAAAAACTGAATAAACTTATCAGAGAGAGAGCAAAAACTTTGGGAGTGAGCAAATCAACAATCTGGCACATTCTTAAAAAGGAGAAATGCGCTGGCCAGCTCAGCAACACCAAAAAGCCTGAATGACTACAGATGACAACTAAAGTGCATGATGACAGATTTATTAACATGGTTGGAAAATACAACTTCACAACATCTAACCAAGTCAAGAACACGCTCAAGGAGGTAGGAATATTATTGTCAAAATCTACAATCACCTTCATGAATGGAAATACAGAGGGTTTACAGCAAGGTGGAAACCACTGGTTATAATTAAGAACAAGAAGGCCAGATTAGCCTTGCCAGAAAACATCTAAAAGGGCCTGCACAGTTCTGAAAAAAATATTTGGACAGATGAAACCAAGATGAACCTGTACCTGAATGATGGGAAGAGAAAAGTATGGAAAAGTAAATGGACTGGTACTTATATAGCGCTTTTCTACTCAGTTTCTGTGTACTCAAAGCGCTTTACACTACAGGCCACATTCACCCAGTCACACATACAGCACTTTTATCTACACTTAAGTGCTTACTAACATTCACACACACTCACACTCCGATGAATGCATCGGGGGCAACGTGGGGTTCAGTATCTTGCCCAAGGATACTTCGGCATGCAGACTAGGGGAGCCAGGAATCGAACCACTGACCTTCCGATTAGTAGACGACTCGCTCTACCTCCTGAGCCACAGCCGAGAGAAACAGGAGAGAAACAGCTCATAAGCTGAAGCATACCACATTATCTGTCAAACATGGCGGAGGCAAGGTAATGGCATGGGCATGTAATGCTGCTAATAGAAGTAGCAGGATAAATTCTGAACTGTACAGGGCTATACTCTCTACTCAGATTCTGTCATAATCTGCTGTGTATATAGTAGATTATGGACCCAAATGCAGAACACAGGAGACAGCATTTAATCCTGACGACCAAAGAATACAAGGTTCCAAATCCAACGAAAAACAAAGAGCGAAGCCAGAGAATGCTGATATCCAGCGAACACTAGGAATACAAATCTAGGAAGGACAGGGAACGCAAACATTCAGGAAACACTAGGAATACAAATTCTGGGAGTACAGAGAACACAGAGCTAGGAGACACAGCTATGTGGACAACGCGACAAAGGACAAAGAAAGACAGAGACAATATATACACAAGAGGTGACGAGGGTGTGTTGTTTCCTTACTATAAAGGAAGAATAGCATCCTTAAGATACACGTTGAGCTTTATTCAACATTCCAACGACAACACACAACATCGTAGCAAGGAGAGCACTCTCTTGTATAACTTCTCCTCCGGCATCTATCCAAGTGCAGGTAGGTATACCTACACTGACATACAATACAAAATAGATCCAAAATTTAATCATAATATACAATATCACAACAGAGGGGAGAGGAAACAGGTGGGGAGCTAAACACAGCTGAAGACAATTAACATGAGACAGAGGAAGTAAAACTCGATACAAGACATAGAGGACAACAGCTACCAAAATAAAACAAGAAGTAAGATACAACTAAACAGAGGAATGAGAATAATTTAATGCAGGGGAAGACTGAAAGACACAAGACAACCAGAGACAAGACAAAAGGAGGAGCAGGAAGGAAACACAAAGGGAACTAACAAAATACAAACCTCAAACACATCAGTAACAAAAACTAGCGTGTAGAACCTAGAACCTATACAAGGCATCAGAAAATGAACAAGACTTGTAAACACAAGGGAATTAAAAACAACTCTATGAACAGAAAAATAAATACTAACTAGAACCTAGACATGCAGAAAACCTAATACAAAAGATAACCTAAAATGCAAGACTCAGATAACAGGCCCAATATATACAAGGGCCACTGGGGAGGTATAATAAATGCAAAGAATATAAACAATGCTGACAACCTAAATTACAAAAGAAACAAGGAACAAAACTTAAATATAAATAATTCTCAAAACCAAAAAGAATCATGAACTCACAAAAAACTCAAAACCCTGGGTCCAAGACCGAGAGATTCAGCTAATTGTTGCAAAACTGATCGGGTGGTGCTTCACAGTGCAAATGGATAATGACCCAAAGCAACCCAAGAGTTGGGATATTCTTTAATGGCCAAGTCATTCACCTGAGCTCAACCCAGTAGAGCATGCTTTTCAGTTATTAAATGCACGACTGAATGCAGAAAGACCCAAAAACAAGCAGCAACTGAAGGTGGCTGTAGTAAAGGCCTTGCAGAGGATCTGAAGGGAGGAAACGCAGCATGGAGTGATGTTCATGGGTTCTAGACCTGGTATTTCATTTGTCATGAAGTACCAGAGGAACAGGCCTCATCAGGCCATGAAACTGCTTGTTAGTCAGTTGTCCAGTTGTACTTTTGAACCTCTGAAAATGGGGGCCTATGTGTAAAAATGGCTGTAATTCCTAAACATTTGATGTCAATTTTTCTTTCAGAAAGTTCTGGGTACACACATCAGAGCCTGTCAGTTGAGTGTACTGTTGCCTAAATTTCAGTTTAGATTCGAAGGGCCATTGATTAGTTTGTTCTCTTAAGGATGCTGAGCTGATTTCAGTAGTGGCACCATAAAGAGTTCAGAATGCTTTAAAGGTGACTTATAGAAAATCCCTATTTACAGAGTAATTGCCCAAATGTCAGTAAACAAGGGATTGTGGGCAAAATTTGCACACCCTCAAACTTTTTTTTTTTCAACATAAGGGAAGTAGACATCATTAGGTGAAAAGGTCTGTCATCAGATTATGATTCAGTTACTGTTAAGTTGTAACTTGAGCATAGATGTATGTGACATATGTCGGGCTTTATTTCGCAGCTAGACCCTTCCCACTGCAGACCAGTGAAAAGAGCACCTGTGTAGTAAGAAATAGACTGATAGGTTTCCATGGCCTGATTAGAGTGTTGTCATCAGAATACTTGAAATGGGTGACTTATACTATTCTGAAAGAAAAAACACTGACTTTCTTAAAAGGAATCTTTCAGTAGTCTGAACATTTTGACATGTATTTATTCAGTTTTCATTATTAAAGACACTGAGTGAGTGTTTCACAGGCATCCCCTAGTAAAAAGAAAGTAGATTTTAGATAGATTCAGGAGAAACACCTCTTCTTATTTGTTGCATGATGGTAAGTTGAGTAGTTTTTTAGTCATGTGAGTAAAGAGGAGAACTAGGAATACAGAAGAAAAGACCCACAAATAATACAGATGAAACAAGCAACTCACTGAGGTTTCCTAAAACATCTGACCTCACACAATGACCATGCAATGAATGTGCTTCTTCCATCTCATGTTTCATTGCTAAAGGTGCTTTTGTTTGCCAAAATATGTATTTGCTTTTAGATGGAAAATTAGTTTTAGATCTTTACTTCCGAGATTCTAATCACAAAGATGCCCACTCAAGACATCTCATGGATTAAGATCCCTGATGCACAGTCTTAAGTGTGTTCATATTTGCATGTGCTGAAATGGAGTCGTGTTTTAACAAAGGCAAAGGAGGCCTTTCTATTGATGAACTTAACTTGTGTTAAACAGAGAATACACACTAACTTGTTCATTGATGCCAGGATTACATGCCACTCTCAGCTAAATGTTTGGGGATGCATGTCCCTGTGTCAGGTTGTCTGTATTGTAATGTACCTGTTGTTTGGGAATAAGATCATTACAAATCTGACATACCCTAATTAGTGTTCTTAAATCATATTAAAGAAATTAAATAATTAAATAAATCATCCACCCTGTCCTGGCATACACATTTTAAATACAGTATAATACATTTCTATGTACTGCATTTTGTTTTTGATAAAATCACCTTTTCTACTTGATATTGTTTTAGGGCAGATTATAATAGTGGGGAAAGTGCACAACTGTCTGTGATTTGCTTTGTTTATATTCTGCTGAAGCTTTTTTTGGT
Organism: Paratilapia polleni; assembly: GCA_015106735.1. Taxonomy (NCBI): domain Eukaryota; kingdom Metazoa; phylum Chordata; class Actinopteri; order Cichliformes; family Cichlidae; genus Paratilapia; species Paratilapia polleni. Next base: position 5,648 of record VUQI01031368.1, read on the forward strand.
TGCCATAAGTCACTTTAAGTGATTGATAAATAGAAACGGAAACACATTTGGCATGGAAAATAGGAGGCTGAGCACTCAGTGGCTTAATTAATAGCTACAAAGTAACTGCGTAAATATCAAAATGAAAGGAATCATTTCTGGACTCACCATTTTTCTGAGAATGTGGCAAAAGGATGAATGTCAGTCCCTTATCTGTGCGTTCGCTGCAGAGCTGTAGGCAGGGCATGCTTAGCCCACATTGATATAAAACCTGCTATAATAGAAATTTTTGAACCACCACATCTGATCCTTAACAAGCTAAAGAAACAGATCATGTCACTATCCCACAACTAACTACTAACGTCCTCTAGTCAATTTTATGAAGGTTTTTTGTTGTCTACCATCTGAAAATGGAGGCTGGACATCCAAACTCTTCTCCTATGGGCTCACTAACAAGTTACTGGACTTAGTTCAATCAGCAGAATCCTGCTCTGTCTTCTAAATCTCTTGAGGACCTCTTCCAAGAGTACTTAGCCCTGTAATATACTCGTCCCCTGTATTTTAATTCTAAAAGTGCACATTTATTTTACTGTACACTACATGTAAGAAATTCTTTGTATCAAATTACACAAAAGTATAAATGTAATGCTCTTTATTAAACACAAAAATAAACACAGTCATACTGTAAATATTTGTAAAGGGGCATCCACATGACATCCAAATGATTTGCAGCGATGTGGTGACCACAGAAAATGTGAATGACCTACATAATGATACACAACGAGCAAATTGCTCGCTATATCCCCATAGGAAGCAGTTTGCTCATTGTGCCCCGTAAGATGGAAACGTTTCACAGTGATATGGCGAACAGATACCAAAGAAAGTGAATGACATTCGGCAACTTCAGGCAACTACAGGTGAAATTATGGCAGGCCAAACAATTTAAAAGCTTGACCAAACAAGCTACGACTCATCCAGGCAATCTGTGACAACCAGAAGATGTCACAAGCTGTCCAGAAGCTATCCAGTGTCCAGTGTTAATTGCATGATGATTAAGGTTGCTGCACATGTAAGTGGAGTTGTGCAGCCTGTCCAGTTAGGTAGCTACCAATTAGGTAGCAAGCGCTGTGCAGTTCAGTAACACGCGCTGTCCAATTTGGTAGCACACTGTACAGTTTGGTAGCCAGTGGTGTCCACGTCAGTTGCCTATTAAGCATACAATGAACTGAGTACCATTCTGTACTGTGTCACAACGTCTCAGTTTAGAGTTTATGAGTCATTTTACACATTGTAGTCTTTAAGCTTTCATCTAAGGCCAAAAGCAACTGGATATAATGTAGGATAATTCAAAAATAAAGATTCTAATTATTTTTTGCAGAAATCATATTTGTTTTCATTATCAAAACGTTTGGAGCACTACAGATATATGCATTTAAAAATAATATTAAGAAAATAATGTAATGTAATGTAATATCAATGTAATTTAACAAGAATAAATTGTTAATAAGCAACAATAAATGGTTGGTATAATGCAACTCACTTCCACATTTTAGGTGCTAGCAAGTTTTGTAGAATTTGTATTGTATTAGCGTGTTATTTGCTTTTCAATTTAAAAAATCATCTGCTTTCACTTAAAGTAGTTTTACAGCAATATTAGTTTTTACCACTAGATGACAGTAGAGGCATTGGTATGTTATTCAATCCAAAAAATAATAAATATCCTGAGAGGTATACTACGAAAGAAGTTCAACAAAACCAGCCTTTCTTTGTGTTAGCTGGTTCGACAAAACTTAAACCCCACTCGGAGATAACGGGTATCACAGTGGTTATCAACTTTCTCTGTTAAGATGGGCTTTCTGCTTCAGGCTCTGAAGAGACATTATCAGATGATGGTGATGATAAAATGGTGATAAAAATCAGTAAAAAAAAAAAACAGTAAAATGCAACACTATTCCAAATAAGACAAGATTAATGCTGCAGATCATTGGTAATCTTGGAATTTAGCACAGAGTGGCAAAATAAACATTTTAATTTGAGTTGATTATTTTAATGCTGAGTGCGCTCTTGGTGCTGCTATTTATTTCTAACATGATGGCTGCAATTTATAGGTCTGAAACTTTAAACTGGATGCATTTAAACATTAAAGGTTACTGTCCCATAGCCTAATAAAGGAGACGTGGAAATCGCTTTAGTTTGTCGGCAGATCAAAGTGGAATTAATTTTATTAATTAATTAATTTTATTGATTAAATAGGTATTGTTAGTGTGTAGCCTGTGTTCTACTGTAGTAGCTGCAATTCCAGCAGTGTGAAAGAGACTTAACAGCAGATTAGAATCAAGTATAAAACATTTATACATTTTCTGCATCACCAAATGAATACATGCACATTCGAGTGACAATGCAGTGCACAGTTTGCACTGCTGTAACTTTGTAGCTGGCCTTCATACATGACATTAGTAAGATACGGCTTAACAATTTACGCCTATAAAATATATTCCAGCAGAGAATCTATATTGCACTTAAAACATGCTGTAAATAAAAGAATTAGTGAAAATGTGGTGCTTCCAGATGATTTTTTAACCAAAACTCTGAACATAACCTGCTCCCAGCTAGATTATGTATTCAGCATAAGTTACCATGTTTATTTAGCCAGGTAAAAAAAAAAAAGAGCCACTTAAAGAAAATTCTTACCTTAAGCTCGACATAGTTCGCTAACCCATTAATCTTGCTTTGTAGTACAGCTCTCTAGATATGCTGCATTTGATCCACATGGAGGCCTCAACAAATTAACAAAAGTTCAACAAGTTGCCTAATCACTATACCAATTATTCAAGGAAAATAATGTGCACTGACATAACAAGGGGTGACGACTCTTCTTCCTCACAAAATGATCTCTCTGAGTCCTGTGTGCTCCAATCAGAGACATTATCAGATGATCATGATAAAATGGTGATAAAAATCTGTAAAGAACATAAAAAATATAACAGTAAAATGCAACAGTGTTGCAAATAAGACAGCAGCTATTTACCATCAAAACTCCAGCAACCACAATACATCCATTACATTTTACAAAAAAAATATTTTTTTCTTTACCCCAAAATTGCTCACATTATACACAGATAAAACTTCAAGTAGATTTCTTTTTACAGAGGTGAATGGTAGTTATTGACAAAGAATGCTTATATTCTCAGTGCTCTTAAGTAATCTTAAGTAAAGATTGTACTTAAAACTCTTAAGTACAGTAAAATAAGTATTTTACTTGTAATTAATTGATTTTACACTATTGTTACATTGTAAGTAAAAGATAACATGTTACACAAGTGACTGCAATGAATTCATACTTTGAAAATAAACAGAACACTTCTATGTGTTACAGTATTAATCAGAAAACGTATGTGTTCCTCCAAGAGACGGCGGCTATGTTCCAATGCATTGATGTTATTCGTTTGAAAAGCTACTTCAAACATTAAAAACTGATTAAGTTCCTCAAAATAAAGTGCTATATTGTTGACAGCACAGTATGACAGTAAAAATAACAAACAAAGAGTGCCCTTCATGTTGTTTTCCACAATAAGAACTGTTATCTCAAAAATTAAATATAAAGATGAAATTTACTCTGTAGCAAAACTCTGAAACTATTGCTAAATGTAGTCAGAAAAATACTCAAAGACCACTGGAGATGCAGCTTCAAATTGCAGAAAATAGTTTATTGAAGGCAGTTTTCAATAAACTCAGTGCTCAGACAAAAATCAGCAAAAATAGACAAAGCGCCCCAGGGGGGTTAAGCCTTAGACAAACAAATCAAACACCAACGAAGAAAAAACAAAAAGCAGCAGCAGCAGCAAAAAGCAGCAGAAAGCCCCGAGCTTTTGGGGATTCTCAATTTATAGAGGGTGGTCTACTATGCCCACCTATACGGTATACTCATGATTTCACCCCTGGCAGGTGTTCAGCTCCAAAAACCAGTATTCTCCAGTTTTCTGTTTTCCACTTTCAAAACTTCATTATATCATTTCATTGTCAAAACATTCCCTTTTGAAGCACCTAACTCTCCCATGTGTTTGCCCAATTATTTTAGGGACCGTCCTTTTCTCATCCAATTAGCTAATGAACAAGCTCCCTTGGACGGTGTACATATACACACACACAGATCACTCCACATGTGGATCACTTGTGCTCTGAATATTTCTCTATGTAGTGAGATGAGTACATTACCTTGAAATGAGTGAGACAATATATATAAGAACTAAAATGAAGTGTCCTATAGTGCTAACCTATGGTGATATTGCAGTATTACACTCCAGTATTTATCAGTGTTTACTATAAGCTTAAGATGGCTTTGAATACTCCAGTGTTCATTACTTTCCAGTGCTTACTTTTGGTATAACATTATCCAATAACATACAGATGAACTAATGATTACTGAATATACAGTAACTATACTTCTCATAGTATGCAATGTGAATAAACAGTAGTTATACTCTTCTCAATATGCAATGCTGCATAGGTCAAAGGTCAAAGTGGTTTTATGAAAAGAAATATCCAACAAAAACAAGACCGGGGCTGGTGTGGCTATGTTTGTTGATATTCATTTCAATTATAAGGTGGTGGACGAAATGTCAGGAGTTGTGCACAATCTTTCAGAATTTATTCAGCTAGGTATTATAAATGTCTTGTAATACCTAGCTACTTATCTCATGTGCTCTTTCTATTATTGAGCCTGATTGTTTTTGCTTTCTCTGTCCATGTTGTTGATTTGATAATTATTGTTTGCACTGAGCCAGCTCAGAAAGCAGTTGCAAGCCCAGATCCTTACAGCTGTCAAATGGGGTTTGAAAACTAATTTGGGTTATCTTATTATGATTTTAAACAGTCACAGCAAAGAAATCTTATCTTTATATAGCACATTTTAGCTTATATTTTGTGCTAAATATTGATAACAAATGAGGAGAATGTGAGTGTAATGATCAGCCTGAATAATCTTCAACTTACAGTTTGTGCTTTTATGATATTGCACCTGCTTTATCGTTTAACTTTCTAGGACAAGTTAGAAGCAACCCAGAAGGGAGCAGTGGCTCTGGTGGCAGTGGTCAATGAAGAGGAGGTGCTTGCAGGGATTCCCTATGAAACACACCATGTGTCGATCATCCTTGAGGATCGGGTTGTAATGTCTCACAGATCTTGGCCAGATGCACTGGTGATTTTGTTTGGACTGATGTATGCTCTCCATTTGAACTACTCTGAGAAGCTAAGAGGGTTGTTTGAGTTTATACAGATTGTCCTCTTAAATCTTGATGATGGGAGAAAGCAACTCAAACCTAATTTACAGGCCCTGAAAAATGACTTGAAGTAAAGGTTGCAACAGGTTATCTTGTTGAAAGTCAGGTTCTGAAAGTGTCATTGTCTAAAAATTGTCTTTTGACTTGCATACTAAACTTAAATCCTCGGTATTTTACTGTTGTTAAGCATAATGTGCATCTGTGAACCGTGGTCATACAGTCATTTTCAGTGCAGATTTCTGTGTGTTTAACCACATGCTTTTTGACCCACTCAACAGGGAGCTGCTGTTCAATTCAATTCAATTCAATTTTATTTGTACAGCGCCAAATCACAACAACAGTCGCCTCAAGGCGCTTTATATTTTAGGGTAAAGACCCTACAATATTAGACAGAAAAGACAGGAAACCCCAACAATCAGACGACCCCCTATGAGCAAGCACTTGGCAACAGTGGGAAGGAAAAACTCCCTTTTAACAGGAAGAAACCTCCGGCAGAACCAGGCTCAGGGAGGGGCAGCCATCTGCCGCGACCGGTTGGGGATGAGGGGAAACAGAAGAGAGCAGAGGGAGACAGGACAAAAGGCACACCTATAGGAGAGAGACAGAGTTAATAATAGCTAATGATTAAATGCAAATGGTGTATAAAACACATGGAGAGTGAAAAGAAGTGAGGAAGAGGAAGTGCTCAGTGCATCATGGGAA
>VUQI01031370.1:0-10872 GCA_015106735.1 Paratilapia polleni
CTGTAGCCAGGCTGACAAAGAGTCAGAGCTCTATTGAGCCAAGCATTCCTTTAACTCTGACTAGTAATGACTTCATGAATTTCTTCACGAATAAAATTTTAACCATTAGAGAAATAATTATTCACAGCCGTCCCACAGACGTATTGTTAACTACAGCAACTTTCAAAACTTCCCATGTCGCACTGAGCACTTCCTCTTCATCACTTCCTTTCACTCTCCATGTGTTCATACACCACTTGGATTTAAACATTAGTTACTATTAAACTCTGTCTCTCTCCCATAGTGTGTCTTTTGTCCTGTCTCCCTCTGCTCCCTTCTCTTTCCCCTCACCCCCAACTGGTTGCGGCAGATGGCTGTCCCTCCCTGAGCCTGGTTCTGCCGGAGGTTTCTTCCTGTTAAAAGGGAGTTTTTCCTTCCCACTGTTGCCAAGTGCTTGCTCATAGGGGGTCGTCTGACTGTTTGGGTTTTCTGTCTAATATTGTAGTATATTTTAGGTTAACTAAAATATAAAACACCTGGAGGTGACAGAAAAATCAACTTTTCTATAACAACTAAAAGCAGGCAGACAATTAAATGCTCACTGCAAATAATGCAGCTGCTGGAAAAAACTAATGTTGCAACATGTTTTTGTTTCATTTATTTGAGTCCTGGTTGCCAGGGTGGATCCGGCCAGCCAGCTCACTGTGGTGTTTTAACATTAAGAGCTGACTCATGCGACTTTTCCTTGATCTGGCCTTCACAATCTGCTCTCACTACCAATACCAAAGAACCCCTTCTTTTCTTAATTGATATCCCATTTGCAGCAAGCCCATTCCAACATCCAATTTTAAAAGGATCACATCACATTAAGCACAAGCTTTGATGCCAGTTCATGGGCGTGTAAACCACAGTCTTTCTGCTCAGGGTAAAAACCAGTGGAAAAAGCCAGGCTAAAAAACACCCAATTTAAACAACCCTGACAAATTTTTAAAACATCATGTCACTACTCATGTCACTAAAAGCTTTGCTGTTCACATGCTTTGAAAGGGTCATCATCCCCCCAGTAATCATTGCCGCGGCTTTTCTTTCTAGTCTCAGAAGCTCATCATTTAACATGTTTGATGTTTTTGGTCGCTGCTCTAGTAGGGTGAGCAGTGAAGCGTGGCGATTTGTCATACTGGCCATTGAAATGTCAGCGGGATACTTCATCAGTCCTTGTTGGACACATGGAAGATACGGCTTCAAAGAAGCTCACTGAGGGAGAGCTGGAGAGAAATTTCTACAACCTGGCGAGCAGTATGGCAAGCTTTTGTGACCAATCAAAGTACAAGCAAGCTCAGAGTCTCTCTTATGCTTGTTTGTGGAGTATTAGACTGTAGAGGAAATGGCTTTGTTTCATCTTCTCTGCCTAGTGACAAATTGAATAATTAATTGACAGTATAACATTCTGCAGCCTACCACTCTCACACACAGGAATCGTTTATAATGAGAGGTTATTGGTACTTTTTGCTTCATAATTGTACCCAATACCCACAATTGTAAGAGCAACACTGATGAATAGATGAATAAAATACCTGCTTTTCTATATTTTTATTTAGAGCTTTAGCAGAGCAGTTTGGCCTTTCAAGGAAAGACCCACCATTCAGGAAGTGTTTACCTCAAAACAGATCATTTTAGAATCACCACAATACATTTAAGATCTCTTTAAAACAAGCTTCCCCGGGCATCCATACGTCGATGTGTGTCGGCTCACCTCGTTGCCGTACATCATGAGGTGGTGTGTGGTGATGAGCGCTTTGAAAACCACAATCCAGCTGTTGCTAGCTGTGCGCTCCAGCAGTGTGTCTGCCAGGTGGGGGATGCTGACATTCAGCTCATTGGTGCAGTGGATCAGGTCTACAGGAGAAAAAAAACAGAAAAAAAACCCCAGAATGAAACAATCTGGAGAAAACTGTGAAAGCAAAGTGAAGGAATAAACAAATAACTAGTAGAGTAAATAATATACAAACAGCTTTGTGCCCTTAAACTCCAACCCCGCCTGTTCACTTACTGTAAGTTATTACAACCACAGTGACCGAAGTCATATTGACTGGTGCATTTATCTTCCCTCAGTAATGGGACATAGATCTATGAACAAATGATTGTTTAATGATAGAGACTGTATAGACAGATGATTCAGAACCACGGCTGCTGTATCTCAAAATCCATTTTTGTGACTGTAATTCAGCAGCGCTGCCATCCTCCTCTACCAAACTGTCAATAAAATATCAACTCAGAGGATGGAAAGGTACATTGCAAGGTCGATTCTATTCCAGCATAATCAACTTAAGGGACAAATATTTTATTTTGGGGGAAAAAAAACCTGTCAAATGAATAGAGTGATGATGAGTATTGACTATGAGTTTTCTTCCAGAGCATCTTTGTTAGTGATGATGGACTAAAGCTGAGATGACCCCCCCAACATTTAACATCTAAGAGTCACATCTAGAATGTAAATTGCCCGTTCAAATACAAATGTGGAACACATTTCAAAAGGAAAAACACCTCGGTGCTGTATGTTGTATTCAAAGGTCTGGCAAATGGCAGGGTGAGCGTGTGTTTTCAACTGAAAAACCGGCAGACTACCACAGGAATAGGGTTTTTGTTTGTGCTTAGTCTTGTAGTTACAACAAAAATAATTGAATACAGATAATAAGTGATACTGGGATGGGTTGCAGGAACATTGCCCTACATTCTTTAAGGAATTGGGCTAAAAAGCAAAATGCAGAGTATGTTTGGCATCAGTTTAATCACAAAGACTTACTGACTTCTAGTAAAATGGTGCAAACATGCTCAATGTTATGTGCCCTGTTTTATGCAGTGCATTATATACTGTATAGTCTGAAGATCCATAAATATGATTCTGAAATGTTCAATTACTGTAAAGGAAATGTTGTTAAAATCTTCAGGGACAGATTATTTTCTTATCTTGACTTAGGGCATTCTTACAGTAAATCCCTTCCTATAAACTACACAGTGCATTCACAATATACAGCTCATGTTATTTGCTCAGTGACATTTATCAGGAAGCTTGAGATTTCTTCCTGGATAAAAATTTCACATAATATCTCAGTCATGCTGTCAAAAGTGAGACTGTGCAGACTGCTTAAAACCCAGCTAACAACAGGGTCTAAGCTAATATTGGCATACAGCACATTTAGAGAAGGAACACTGGAACAAAGTGATAAACAGATAGAAGAAATGAATATCAAATATTATCAGATGAGATAAACAGAACACCAGCAACAAAATGCATCGTCCAATTATAATGAAAGGAACTAAATTAAAGAGTCCCTAGTGCAATCAGAGAAAATGACTGTAGTCTAAGACAGACGGAGAGAGCATCTGTGTGCTGAGATACTGAGGGAGCAGTTTGGCTTCTGAGGCAAATCCTTGGTCTGCTTCTTTCGCAGGATCAGAGGTTATCAGGGTTTTTTTTTAAGCTCTCGGAGGTTTTCTGTGCCCACTAAAACGCTGGATAGCAAAGAGTCCCAGTCCATACTCTGATTAAATGTTAAATGCATGTCAAAACTCACCCGAAGCAACAACAACTTGCTGCAGCTAATGCGTCGATCCTGCTCAGCTTGATCTTATTTTATATTATTTTTGAGCGTGAAAGCCTCGGCAGGAACAACACAGCCAATAATAAGTGTAAAAATATTGATTATAGATTGTGCACTCATCCAGCTTTGCCTGCAAGAATTATGAACACAGTCAAGACTGTCCGATTCTCACTCTGTTGCATTAATGTCATGACATTTGGTCTCCTGCTTTAGGGCCAGATATTGGCCAAAGGTCTGCACACTCCCAACATCTGAAAGTGGAAAGTGAAACATGCATAGGAAACAATGGATCAGCACATAAAACATTTCACAAATTGAATAGATATCCATATACAACAATAAAATCCTAATTCCTCCCTTAAAATCCTAGTATGATCCTGTCTGCCTTGTTTTATATACCTAAATTAGGACTGTGGTATTTCAATTAAAGCCAATTTTGCTTGTATGTCCACAGGCTGAATGGTACATAGGTTTTCAAAATGCAGAGACTATAAATACAACTTCTAGTAGTTCCACGGTAAATTGAGAGGATAGCAGAGCAAAAATAACCACATATTTGCATCACGAGCTGGTTGAGCCCAAAAACAGAGCTTAAAAAAAAGGGTCAATATTGTAAATTCAGAAACAACTGAATAACAATGTTACTGTGCATCTATATTAAGGTGTAAATAAACAACCGTTTGCCAACAAGATCAAAAGGTGGCTTCCATACTGCTTGCAAGTAGCCAATAATGAATTCATTGGAGGTTTAAAGATATTTAACTTTTAGTAGAGTAATTGCAGATATTTCCATGTCCAGCTCTGTTTATTCCTTTGGGTGACAACACATCAGCTGGGATTTAACCATCGATGTGTGACAGTGCAAATAGCTAGAGGGATGTGATGATGATGAAGTACTGATTGCATGATTGCCAGCTGGGATTATTGATAAGATGAAATCTACATAGGAAATAATACAGATAAATAACACAATTAGAAAAGCGATTTATGATATAATCGTGCCAAAGTTTATACAATTACATGACAACATGGTGTTGGCAAGCTAAATTTAAGACATCTGACATACTAGTTAGGGTAAAATATAAGACGAGTGTGTTGAAGTATGTATGACTGAAGGGATTTCTGCTCATAAAGAGATTTACTGTAAAATGCAATGAAAACTTTCGTCCACGTGTTTTAAGACTGTAAGACTTAAAAAAAAAAAAGTGAATAACATTCAGAGCGTGTAATTGCACTGCAAGATGTCAGAGTAATTGTGTTTGTGTGTGTTGGGGGGGGGAGTATACATTCATGTACATTACTCTTCTGTTTGACCGCCTGCGTGGCTGAACTTTGTCATCTGTTGTATTTTTGCTCATCTGTCGTCACTTCTTCTCATTGTTGTCTTTGACTAAATTCGGCCAAGAGGCCAAAAGCTAAGAACATTGGAGCAAAAGGCGGATAATTATTCTCGACACAATTCGTTTCTTTTGAATAAATCTACAACGTGGTACTACGGTTTTAGAGCCGTGACGCACAAGCAAAGAAATCATACACTGAAGACCACTACTGACTGTGCTCCGGGGGCAGAAGGTAATTTTTGGCCTGATTACTCTTCTACTATGCCATTACGCTGTGTTGTGCTCATTATTTGCAATGAGTAGTTAAAGATGATTTGCCACTGAAGTCACCTACCACAGCGACAAGGTCATGACCCTGTAAGGAAAAGGGAAAAAAAAAAAAAGAGACCTGGATTTGGCCACTCTGAATAGATTTATTATGTGCAGCATTTGGAGAAATGGCAAAGCACTTCATCTTTACTTTATGCTGTGCCTGCTATGGATGGATCAATAACAGCTTGAGTATATTTTAGTTGAAATGCTGCCTGTGCTTATCGAACATATCTCAGATTATTTAAACTGATTCAGAGATTCTTTCTTTCTAATCTAAAGAGATTCTTCCCGGAAGCACCTGGAAGCTCTACATTCATTTACCCACATCGAATTTGTTCCATTTGCTACTGGTCATTCGTGCAGAGGGCTTTTATAAGCTTTACATTATCTGAAAATACAAACCAAATGTCTGCTGCTTTTTCAGGACCTGGTTTACCAAGCAGGTTGAATAAGAAAAGACTCAGATGCATTGATGGTTGCACAAAGAGACCTGAGATTGCACGCAGTCCTGTACAGCTGACTCATCAGAAGCTCCTTCAGAGCAGTTGTGTTCACTGCCTTTTCTTTGCATTCTTTATTCACTTCCCCACCAAGGTCTTCTCAGCCAAATGAGGGATTAGGCCCACTGACCGCCTGATGACAAACACACTTCCTTCCTGCATCCATCCCTAACCTTAAAAGTGTGCCTTAATGCGAGAGAGAGAGAGTGCTGGATTTTGGCTAGAAGAGAGGCTCTCTAGCTGGAAATAGAAAGTATTTTATTGTGGCATCTATTAGAACAGCTGCATCTGAATGGCTCGAGTACAAAACACTTATTCAACTAAACATTCGATTCCTACTTCCAGGGGAGTGAATCGAACCACGCTTAGAGTATTTTTGCGCTACTTATTCCGCCCATGACCAGAGAAGGAGTCCTATCAATATGAGAAAAAAAACGTCCTCACGTAACTACCTTCACCAGAATAAACTGACCCGCTCTGAGAGAAACTTCTTTGTCCTTGCGAGTCGTGATAGAAACTGTTTTATAATCCACTTGACAGATGGACATTTGTCATGTAAATGCTCCAGTTCTATTTTAAGATTTCCTGCTCTCACCCTTGAGTTACGTGACATTTACTAGTTTCTGAGATACACCCACTCATGACGGGCGCTGAAGGTGGACGACCTTCTACCATTTAATATCTGCAGGGGTACAATGTTCTCATAAAACTGGGGCGTCTGTAGTGAGTGCAATAATAAACCAGTACTGGTGCCAGTCACTGAATGCACCTGTAACAATACGTAATGTGGAATCCTCATCTGGTTTCATTTTATTTTATTTTTTTAGGGATGTGTGAAATCTTGTATAATGTAAAACATCAGCCTCAAAGGGGATACAACAGTATTACCACTGAAAACCTTGATAATTAACTCTGAGTGCCTGCCACCATCAAGGTAAGATTAGTATGAAATCAAAGCAGCAAGGAATTACTCAACACTGCAATTCAAGAGTCACAAATGGGCTCCTTCATCATAAATGCTCTGGGAAACTTGCTTCTGAACCCCCCACTGGGTGCTTTCTGCTTTGGCGGCCTTTTTAGTAGGGCAGCCCTATTTCGATGTATTACATTGAAACGCCTGGTGGCATATCTTGTGAGGGAGCCCAGAATTCCCAGTGTACCTCTGCTGTGGACATGACTGTCTAATCCACTGCCAAACTTGCCGGATGACTGACTGGCTGGCTGGCTGGGTGGGTGTGTAGCTGGATGACTGGCTCTCAGGCTGTTTGGCCACTTGCCTTGTGGTCTCTCTCAGACTGATTTATCCACATTTCCTCTAGATTAGCCATCCTGCTGTCTGTCTATGTGTCTGTCTGCCTGCGAGTGTGACTGGCAGTACCATTGATTACCCATGCTCTCTATTGATCATGTCAAGTAATTATAGTGAGGCAGAAAAGCCACCTAACATCCACCTAATAATCACTGATGCGATCCACATGTGAGGAATCCTCTTTATCACTGTGTACATCATTGCTACTGATTGCATAGATAATTAGCAGAATGTGGACATTAAAAAGTGCACTGGTCTGCTTAAAGCCTCTGCAGGGTCCTCATCACCTTTAGGACTGACAGCACAACATTTATTAATGATAATGCATGAGAGGATAATGAACTTGAATTATAGAAATAAAGAGAAAATGTTGCACAATAACGCACATTCTGTGCTGAAGTGTCTCCAAGGGACACCGTGCTGCTGCTGCTGCTGCTCCTGCTGATAGTGGCATTAATAATGGATAGGCCTACACTGTAAAGCGACTGGTTGCAATATGATTAGCTTATACCAGAGTGGCCTATTTCCCCTGAATGACATGCACAGATAGTGCCTGGCTGTTTGCCCCTCGCCTTATATTAAAAATCTCTGCCTGCACTGATGGTCAGTAGTGAAGCCTACGCTTGGCTGCATAAATCACGTTTTAATCTAAGGGAATGTAATGGTGCCTAATTAAAGAGGCTGCAAACATAACCGGGCCGGATGAAAGAGGGGGAGCGTAATGCTGTTTATACAAGCTATCCTTTGTGAGGAAAAGAGGCTGGTAGCTTTATACATGCATGCAGGCTATCTATACAGTAAGCAGTGATGGTATGCTTAACCTACAGTCAAGGTGTTTCTTCTTGGGTCCGCTGACTTCATGCGTCGTGGCCTTGCAGACGGCTTTGCTGATGGCAGACCCGGTCATGCTGTGCTGCGCGGCGGCGATCCGGTCGGTCAAAGACTGTCCCGACATGTTACGGAGGAGGCGGCGGTGGCGGCGGTAGAGGAGGAGGATGAGGAGGCAGGCGGAGGAGTGGTGCTCGAGTCCGGGTGGGGGGAACCGGGGAGGACGATCAAAATGTCTTTAGCGGCAGGGAGGAGGGTAGTGCCCTCTGCGAGAATCGGCCGGAGGAGGAGGAAGAGGAGGAGGAGGAGGACAGCAGCGTACACCGACGAGGATCCGGTGGGAGAATTCATGCGGCGGCCAAATAAAACATTAGACGGTCACACATCCAGAGAAGCATTTAAAATTCAGTCGAAGGCAACAGGATGGCCCGGCTGCAGAAATAATTGGTCTTTTTAAAAAAAGAACAAAATCAATGTATCCTGTCAGAGCGGCCTGCATCAAAAGCTGGTCAGTTTATTAATATAATCTACAGTGCGCTATAATGTATCCCTGAAATAGATGCTGCCAAGAGTGAAACGCCGGCGGAGAGAGTCTGTACGAGCGCTGAATCCGAAATAACGATGTCAATGATCGAAAGACGGCCGGTGATAATTATTAAATCTATGCGGCATCACCATGACTGGAGACTAATTTTTCAAAGACATAGGCTGTAGCATTGTCCTTTCCCCCCTTTCCCTCTTCTTCACCCGGTTTCTCCTCCGAATGTGTGCAGAGATCCGACTGCAAACACCTCTCTGATCCACACAGCACCCCGCGCTGGCTGCATCAAACCTCAGCCGCTTTGATTTTTATCCCCAGTCTTTTTAATCTTCTTACAAAAGGGTGTATTTCTCTGTAGATGCTGCCGATAGGCCAATTGAGATTTTTCTCTCTTTTTTTTTTCTTTTTTTGTCAGTCAAACTTGTGTGTAAAATGGCAGTACATGAATCAGGTGACTGAGAAAGGAGGACGATTGGGCCACTTCTCGGGTCCGGGGAGGGCATCTTAAAGCAGAAGGCTTTTCAAGGAGAGGAAGGCATCAGCTGGTTCATCACCTTAGTGCATATGGACGGCACAATGTGATGTGCAAACTCTCCCTGATTATCTGCTGTCCAATGAAATGTAGACACATAGTGAGGAAAATCCATGATAAAGAGAACAAAAGATGTTTCATTCGTGTCATGCTTGTGCCAGTTTATTCCTATACCACCTCCTATGAAAAGATGTCTCTGACCCTGCATGTGTTTTTAAATCCCAGCAACCTAGATAGTGGCATTTATTGTAAATATTCCCCTTCCAGTGTGTATAATATTCCATGTTTAACTTAATACTATGAGGGAGTATTAAGTGATAGTTTCTGCTTAGTTCCTGGAACAAAACCATATTCTCATAATGGTAAAATAACTCACAGGAGAATGTTATTTAAATTGTTTAAGAGGTATTTCATTGGATTATACAGACAGCCTTAGAAAATATGATCTTAAACCTCAAAATATTCACACAACTGAAATTTAATCACGCAGGAACTTCTGTCCCTGCTTTGATACTCAATTTATTGGAATTTCCATGTTATCTGAGTTTTTGAGTGCAACATCCTTTAGTAGAAAGCTGCTGTTAGGATATACAACAAGTAGATACTTTTAGGGTTAAGGAATCTAATTCTTTCTCAATTAATTATTTTGGTATAAAAATTGCCCCATCACCATTTCCTTAAAGCGCACGGTAACATCTTCAAATTTGCCTCGACAACAATCCAAAACCCAAACATAGTAAGTTCAGAATGATAAAAACCAAAAAGCTGCAAATCTTCACAAGTGTGAAGCTGTAGGGAGAGAAGTTTTGTTTGAAAGTATATCTAAAAGGATTAGTACATTGCAAGAACAGTTGCAGACTTATTAATTGTCTCAGCCCTATTACTCGTTTGAAGGAGAATAGTGTCGATTTGAGTGACATGTCATCTAATTCAAGCAAAGGTCCCAAATGAACGTCACTTATAACATATGTAGCAGTACACAGTATGTTATCTCAAATACATCTTTTTATTCCATGTAGTCTGGTCCACAGAGAAAGCAGTTGCAAATGCTTGCTTTACAAGGCCAAGCTATTACACATCAAAGGCAGTGAAGAAAAATATAAAGCAGATGCCTAATTTGAAAACATGGAATTTCAAATAACACTCGAGGCAGGCTCAACAAAAGTGACCGTGCAGAAGTTGAAGAAGAAGAGCAGCGCATACCACGTTGTTTGACTGGCAAGAAATTGATTTTAGAGCTGAAGAGAATGTCCCGTTTGAACAATAGAGCCAACAGTTTGACAGGTTTGCTTTGAAAGTTAAAAGTGACCTATCTACCTTTAGAGAATGCTCACATTTACTTCAGAACTGTCTGTCAAAGTAAACATATGAAATGCAGACAAAATGAAATGGAAAGTAGTGCCTAACTGAATATCCATCAGTATATGATGAAGAGACAGAAAAGCACTGGAGGAACCACAGATGTTGTTTTATTCTTACTGCTATTTCTAATTAATGAATCCAGCAATAGCCTGCAGGTTTTTATCAACTAATTAAATGGTCTTTTTAATGGCCATATCTGCTAAACTGCCTCCCCTCCAGTGTCCCCACAACTTTTCTGTTTATTTCTGACTGCAAAGGATTCTTGTTTGGTTTTCTCAGCACTGTGCCAGAACAGATTTTCCACTTCATCAGTTCATGATGCAGTGTGAAAGAAACTATATTTGATGGGATTGCTGCAAAGCAAAAATCCCACTATATGTTACTGTCAGCTAAAGTTTTTGTTATTATTATTATTCTTCTTCCTCTGAGCGTATCTCCTCAAGTGTCTGGGCATACCGTAGAGACACTGTTCCAGCACCCAATCGATCGATTTACTTTTTTTGGGTCAACATTATTATTTAATAATTTGTTGCAAAAAAAAAAAAAAAAAAAAATCCTCCAAATTAA
>VUQI01031370.1:10892-35363 GCA_015106735.1 Paratilapia polleni
GAAAAAAAAAAAAAAAAAAAAAATCCCCCAAAATCTCTCCCCATTCAAGTGAATGGGAGGGCTAGATTGGACTAATTGGACAAAGTGGGTGAACCTGCAGTAGGTAACCCTTGACCCTCTTGTGATTCTAAATCGTATTACAGCAAGCGCTGTCATAAAGACACCTCTATAGACAGTACATGGATGTAGTTTGAAGCCAATGCAGAAGTGCCTTAAACCTGCATCGTATCTGAAGGCCACCAGAAAAAAAAGCGATTTCTGTCTTGACCTTTGTAAACACTTTCCTGCTGAGTTTATGGGCTCGGTCACTCATTTTGGGTCATACTGAATAAAACAATCGAGTCTATTTTATAAATCTTGGTCATACCATGCTTCAAAATGTAGGATTATCTACAGTATGAAACCGCACGCTGCTCATTGGCTAACGACTTCTCAATCACAAGTGATTAGCCAATGAGCCTGCAGTTTCAGAGTCAGACCTACCCCTCCTCATCACATGTGGCTTTTTGCAACCAAGATGGCAATGGTTTCAAGGCTTCAAAGGGGGACTTCAGAAAACAATGGGTGACGTCATGGTAGCTACATCCATCTTTTATACTATTGCGCTACATTGCATCGCTAGCAACCATCATCAACACAGCATAACACAGAACAGAGAAGAAATAGATATGTTCACTACTTAGAGGTATCTTTAAAAATTCAGTCTTTCATTGCCATATCTACTCCTTTTCACATATTACATTCCCATGCTCCTTATTTTACAAAGAGGAGGGTGGAAAGAACTATCTGTTATTAGTGATCCCTCAATGGATCCTACCTGTTTTGCGTGCAGGTTTAGGGTTGTTGTTCAAATGTTAATAAAACCAGTGTTCCTGTAACTGTGTAGTGTACAGGGCACAAAATCAAGAGAAATCAGAAATCAATCTGACTCTTAAAATGAAAATATTTTACTCGTAGCTTTCTAAAAGAAAAATCTGTGCCATTCACAGTAACATTTTCTGAGTTTATTTATAATAAATTTGCCAAATGGCGTAATATAAAGTGCATTTAACTTAAAATTAAGCCAAGCTCTTTTATATTGGTATCATGTTAAATAGTGAAAGCCAAAAAAAACAAAACAAGATAACTCCTGTTTCTTAAATTTGTGGTATTTCATTTATTTTGAGGCAATGACTGCATGACTTTTTAAAGCCTCCTTTTCAAATTTTATAGTGTGGGTTTTCATTTACTCAAGGATAAAATACATTTTTGTCTATGAAATGGCCAAAGTTAGGAATAATGTTAAGTAAGGTCATGCAGATTCATTGCCTTATCTACACGTGGACCAATCGTGCTTACAAGCAGAATTACCCTTGAAAGGCCTGGTTGTAGCCAAGAAAAACCCTGCAACACAATGCAACATGTTGCAAAACGATATGAAACTCTTAAACGCTTAAAATCTCCATTTAATATTTATGACCAATGTACAGAATAAATATAGCTGTGAGCAGATAAAGGTGTGAGTAGAAACAGGGGCATGTTTAATGAATATCTCAAGAACTTTAGCTTTTCCTGTGATACATTATATGTTTACATGTACTACAATATATCCATATGTCATACACTGTGTGCTTGTTAGCTAACACCAAGAAACATTTTTGCATCTCTTTTTGGTTCTTTTTAAGGTGTTATTTCACTTTCCCGGATTCTTGTTTAGTGTTTGCTGAGTTTTGGTTTCTGTTTTGATTTTATTGATATTCTTTCTTGTGTTTTTAATGTTAGTTTTTTTCCCCCTAGTATTTCCTTATCTTTGCCTCTGTTTTATCTTTGTGTTAGTTCCCTTGTCATCCTTGTTTCCTGTTTTACTTTGGTAATTGCTTTTCCTTGCATGTCTTCTTTGCCTTGACTTCCCGTTTTCATCTTAAGTGACAGAGTGAGAGAAACAGAAAAATTCTGTCTGAAAATTTTCTCTCTAACCTGCCGCTGAGCCCACAATTTTCACTCTACTCATTTTACCACTAAATCGTTGAATTGTTTCTTTCTCTCCCGGACAAATGGTAGAATATGATAGAGCCCTGCCTGAAATGGACTTACACAGATTTAAAGGTATTTATCCAACTATCCATCTAGTCAGTGTCCCTGACTGCCTGTTATTTTGAATATGGGTAAAGTGTATAGGAAACACAAATACTAACATTTTCCAGTATGTTATCTTAACTGCAGCTGAGATCATACTGTGGTTTAAAAGCAAATCATCACAGCTTGATTATTTAAGCTGCCATTCACAATTTAAAGGTGCTCCTCTCTGATTCTGTCTTACACACACAAACTGATGGACAACAGACAACAGACAACAGTCCCACACCCTGCTTTTCAAGTGTCAGTTTACACAATTAAATTTGAGAAGAGATAATCTTAAAGTACCAACACTGCCCTCATGTCTTTGAGCAGTAGAGCACTTGTCCTTTAAGTGCATGGTTCCCGGGTCCTGGTATGATAATCGCTATAAAATGGTTTTAATCTGTCGCCCTTGCCTGAGTCAGGCTAATTGTTTTCCCTGTTTCCAGTCTATATGTTATACAAAGCTAAGCAGCTGCTTTATGTTAGGCCCACAATACTGTATGCATTATGGACATTTTTACTGACTGGTTAATTGAGGAAAAGTGCAAAGAATGCAAAAAGATTCATGTCTGTGTTCACACTGCATGCAAAAACAAGTTTGGGATTATTTTTCATGTTATGTAAGAGTCAATAAAAATACGACTGAGAGCTGTCACTTCATATATCAGGGTCGTACTGTCAATTCAAAGCAAGCTAAAAACGCATGCATAAAGTGTAAATAATAAATACTGTATGTACTGACTTTTCTGGCGCAAATGCTTTTGTTTTTCTTTTTTAGTGTTTTGATTTATAAGATCGTTTATACAGCACTAGCACTGTAGAAAAATAAAATGATACAAATAACATTTGACGTCCACAGAGCTTCCTAAAACTTTAGACTTTTTAAGAATCAGTAGGGACCACGTTTAAAATTTCATCAAAACAGACTCTTTTTTTGTGCCAGATATCATGTTGGCCTCTAGTGTGAATACAGCCCATGAACACTGGTACATATTTTACATATTTCATCTCTAATCACTGCAAGCTGGGATTTTTATTTATTTATTTTTTCCAAACAGTCCCTGAGCCAAACTTCTCTTGTAGCCTTCACATCCTGGCTGCCTGTTGTCTTAAGAAGTTACCATTTCGGGCATGAGGAGCAGTTGAGATGCTCCTTTGTAGTGTTAGTGCATCCAGACAGGACGAGGGAGCCAGGGTCTCGCTCTATCACCGCACTCTCCTCATTTCTCAGAATGTGCTCCACCAAGCAGCGGGCTGCCTCCTCAATGTTTGCGTTTTCCTGAGGGAGGGAAAAGAAGAAGAGTAAGACGGCCAGAAAGAAATCTTTACAGCCACGCTGGAGGTGTTGACACACACAGAGTTTAACCGTGGATTTTTGTACACACATTCATGTGAAAGTCAATCCTATAGACACTGCAGATTGCTTTACTTTTCATATAGTGCCAACACAAGGTCAACCCAATTGAGTGCCGCCTACTCCACTCAGAGACATTGTCACCGGATCGGGTGATAGAGATCTCTAAAGGTTATAAAAATATAACAGTAAAATCCAACACTGTTGCTGCAAATAAGACAAGAAGAGTGATGCTGCAGAAAATTGTTAATCTTGTGAATTCATGAGCATCACAAGCACACAAAAAAAGATATGCAAATAAATATATAAAAATATAATTTATAAAAAAAAATAAATATATGACCTTGAATTCATGTATTAATTTTACTGCTCGGTGCTCACGTGACAGCTGCACATCAGAGCTCTGACACTTTCAATTTGATCCAGCTAAACACTAAAGGTTCAGTGTTCAGTTCTGACACTGTCCCACAGCTTAATAAAGGAGACGTGCAAATCACTTTAGTTTGTCAGCAGATCAAAGTGAAATTAATTGTACCAGTTGAAGAGGTATTCTTGGGGACAAATAGCCTACAAATGTAACCGATCAATACTCTGTGTTCTAGTAGCTGCAGTCACAGCAGTGTAAAACCGACTTAGCAGCACATTAGGACCGAGCATTACAATTCATTTTTTGCACCACCAACTGAATGCATGCAAATTCTAGTGACAAAGCGATCCAGCTTTACAGCTGGGCTTCGTTTGGTGGTGTGAGTAGAACTCTGGGCCTTGTACATAAGCAGTCTTTGTGGGCCCCTTTCCTTTCTTGATCCATATCTCTCATGAATCTTTTGATTTTTTTTTTTTTTTTTTAACAAATAATTGAGCCGACAACTGTATACGGCAATCTGTATTGGTCACTAGGGTAGCCAGTAATGAACTGTTTATATACCACATTTAGTAAAAATGTATGATGTGTCCATAAGGCTGCACAGTTTGAGATCTCCCCACAATTCAACCCTCATACCGTAGTCTACAATAAGTTCTGCTTAGCTGACAAATGCATTCTTTTCTTCATTTGTATTTAAGTATGTATAAAAAAAGCTTAAATTACAACCTGAGTTTTCTAATATTTACACTGAGAAAATGTTTACAGTACGGCATAATAAAGTCAACTGAACAAGACTTCACTAGAGATATGTTTTATTTGCAGAAACAGACAAAAAGAATCAGCTTTCCTGACCTACACTGTAATGGTTCAAAAGGCCAAAAAATGTAAATAATTAAAATGTAAGACATCTCTCCTCTCCTCATCCTTCCCATCACCCTGAAGGCAACCTTCATTTTCCTCTCTTTTTTCACTTCCATCACCTCTTCTTGCTCAATATCTGCTACACAGACAGACCTGCTATGAGAATAGCCTCTTAACCTGCTTACAGCCTCATACTGTTTTCAACCTGCTTGGTGCTAAGGCACGTTAGAGGTCAGAGGTCAAGGCACACCATAATAATTGTAAATACTGTAATTATATTGATAATTATGAAAGTTTAATTAAGTATAATTACAGTACCTTGGTTGAGTTGGCCTGACATCAGTATAAAATGCATTGGGTTAAATTAGGTTTATGACATGTACGATGATGTGGTATATAACAGACATTTTCTGTTAGTGTTAAAGTTAGAGATATCATATGCGGCAGTCTAGTTTTCATGTATTACTAATTTAGTAATATATAAAAATATTTGAGAAAGTGCACACAGGTACGTTAGTGTACTGCCTGATGGTGTTTCATTAGAACTAGGAAAAGCTAAACAAACACATCTATAAGTGACTACCTACACCAGTTTTTTCCTCTTTTTCCTCTTTTTTAAAAAAAAAGAAGCATTGTCATTGTGGGATTTTAAAATGCTATTTCATCAGCCTGAAAAACACTGGCTTCTTTACCTCACTGCACACCGCTTGAGAACCACTGGTCCAACATACAATAAAGCTTAATGCTGCTTGATGTCAGTGTTGCTAAGCTTTAGGCTGAAACTGTTATCCATACAAATGATTGTATGTATGACAGTTTGTGTCACATCATTTGGAGAGGGACCTCTCTCTGGCTGTTTCTGAAATTAAGGGCTGTGTGTTTCATGGTCTTAAGCTGTGCTAGGCACGTCTGATAGATCTAGTGTCACATCTGACATTGGCTCACTGTCTTTAATAACTGCTGATAGCTAAACCATTCTTAACCTGTTAGTTGTGCTCTGCTCACTTTTCTTTTGAATGAATTTTCTTAACAACTGAACCTGCTGTGTTCTCTCCCTCTCATTTCTTTCTTTTTATTCTTTGATTTTGCTTTCTTAGCAGTTACCTAGATAAAATAAATTAGCTGTGCTGTAAAGGCCAGTCCAGTGTAGGATGGACTAAAGCATTTTGTGTAATTTGTAAGGGGTGAAAGTGCAATCATCTAACCGATTTATTCAGGCAATTTAACGATGAAACTCTGACTTTAAGCTCAACATTGCTCACTAACCTACTAATCTCGCTTAATAGTACACCCCTCTGGTGTCATTATCTTGGTAACAGGCTAAACTGAGATTAACATGGCAAACATCATACCTGCTAAACATCTCTTTAACTTACTTTCATGGTAATGAGTGGATTTCCTTTAATTGCTTCAGTTTTCTCTTGTGGCAGTTACCTGTTAAATAAAACTATTAAAATGTTTATATGATGTGGTAAAACATGGTGTGATGGAAGCCCAGGTAAACTGAGAGCATTATCAATAACACAAGGAGATCCAAGCTAGACAACACTACAACTAACAATAGCTGATGGCCTTAAGGTTTCTTCTTATTCATCTTTTTTTGACTGCTCCCTTTAGGCGTCACCACAGTGGATCATCTGCCTCCATCTCACCCTATCCCTAGCATCCTCCTCTTTCACACCAACCCTCTGCATGTCCTCTTTCACTACATCCATGGACCTTCTCTGTGGTCTTCCTCTTTTCCTGCCTGGCAGCTCCACCTTCAACATCCTTTGTCCAATATATTCACGGTCTCTCCTCTGCACATGTCCAAACCATCTCAGCCTTAGCTCTCTAACTTTGTCTCCAAAACACTCAACCTGAGCTGTCTCTCTGATGTACTCATTTCTAATCCTTTCCTTTCTTCCCAACAAAAATCTTAGCATCTTCAGCTCTGCCACCTCCAGCTCAGCCTTCTGTCTTTTTGTTATTGGCACCATCTCCAAACCATACATCATAGCAGGTCTCACTACCATCTTGTAAACCTTCCCTTTTACTCTTGCTTCTATCCTTCTGTCACAAATCACCCCAGACACTCGTCCCCACCTGCTCCACCCTGCCTGCGCTCTCTTCTTCACCTCTCTTGTGTTCTGTCCGTTGGTTTGGATGGCTGACTGCAGGTATTTTAAACTCATCCATTGTCACCATCTCTGCCCCTTTCAGCTTCACTGTCACACCTGTCTCCCTCTCATATACACACGTGTATTCTGTCCTGCTTCTACTGACTTTCATTCCTCTTCTCTCCAGTGCATACCTCCACCTCTCCAGGCTCTCTTCCACCTGCTCCCTACTCTCACTGTAGATTGATATGTTGTCTGCAAACATCATAGTCCACGGAGACTCCTGCCTGACCTCATCTGTCAACCTGTCCATCACCGCTGCAAACAAGAAGGGGCTCAGAGCCGATCCCTGATGTAACTCGAACCCAGGGCTCCGGAGCCGCATCTTTTGCCCATCTCCAGGGGCTCCCTGTGGCTTTGAAAAAAACCTACATTAATACAAATACGAAAATGAAGAATGGTTATTTTTTTCATTTTTATTTATTGTTGCTTGATTCTTTACATTCTCCAACTGTGAAAATGTGTAGAAAACAGAGAATATAACTGTGAGTGGACAGATTTGCTTGCTTTCACCACCAACACTGTTGTGTTACTTTTGCTGTTAGGCTACGACATGTTTTATTTATAATCAAAGTAGGCTGCTTTTAATTTGAATGCTTCTTCCTTAGCTCTTTCCTGCATTAACTGTTTACTTAATTGATATCCAATAATTGCCAGGTAAATGGGAATGCATTGTTGCCAGTGGACTGATGTCATATTATCAGATTTCGAAGTGTGAGGTTAAAAATTTGCTGCTTCAGAAGGAAATGAAGGTGATCACCCAGAAGAACTTTGTATTGATTTGTGGACCCAAACCATACCAGTGAAATGCCCCCCATGGGATAACAGGGCCATCAGATCCACTTGCTGAGGGTATCAACGGCCCAGGATCTTCTTTTCATTTGTTACCCATCTGTACCTTTTCAAACTGACACTGCTCTTTTTGTCCTGACCTGTCTGAACCTTCATGTACACTAACTACACTACTGTCTCTACCTTGCACTCTTGTGTGTAACTCATTAGAAAGGCACTGAATGAGAAGAAAGAGAAGAGTCTAATTCACACTAGAGTGCAAGAATTCCTCCGTTAGCCTCCTGAGAGCACAGCAAATAAGCTTGTCTAACTTTTAGTGAAACACCCTGCAGACATTTTCAGAATCGTTTGTTTTTACTGGCAGCTTCTGTTGTAATAACACTGCTTTTGTTTTACCCCCAAATATGCAGTTAACTGGAATGTGTAAAGATAACAGACCTAGTCTTAGCCTCCCTTTTATGGCACAAAGTTACCCTTTTCATTTGGGTAATCAAAAAAGGCCTCTAACCTTTAAAAATGCTGGCCCACATTTGCATAAAAACCTCTGGTATATTCAGTGATGTGTGGAAAAACCTCTAACTCTAACTTCATCTTGCTGCATAAACTGCATCAAAAGCCACATTTCCTACATCTCCCCTCTCATACCTTTGCAGAAGTCTCAAACCATCCAACAAAGCCGTTCTCTCTGCAAAAGGAGTCAAGTTTGGGCTGCTGGGAAGCCAGCTGGTCTGACTTGTTGGCCAAGAGTACAGCTGGAACTGGCCTCCCATGGTTCAGCGTCACCTTAGGAAAGAAGAAAGATGGGTTAGATGACTATTTTTTTAAGGAAAATGTTAAATATCCCTGTCTTATCTATCTTAAAGCTTGTCAGATGGTAGTTGGCCATCTGAAATTCCTTCCCCTCATATCTTTTTGATGTTTCTTTCCAAAAAATGCTCCCCTTTGCACACTTGTCATGCAGCAGTCTGCAGAAAATAAGTGGAAATTTTATTTCCCTTTCAAGTACTCTTTCTTAATTTTCAGCCATTCCTTGCACATAAAAGTTCAGCACCGTGACTTTCTGACAAGATTTCTCAAAAGTGCATGGCATTAATCTACATTTGAACAGTGATCACATAATATTGTCCCTCTCCATAACAGCCATCGTTTTCCACATATACAAGGGGAGATCAGGAACATGTGTGACTATGTCCATAAAAAGCAAAAACCTGATTTAAATTTGGCCACTATCCCCTTCAAGATCATCTGCTTATGCACCTCTGATCCACTCCCGGCACTCCAGCTGTGGTTGGATGGCCACCGGAGCGTCCTATTTTGACCACTGGGACGTGTGCATTTACAGTGCAAGGTGAATCTCCTCTATTGTGTCAAAATTGGGACCCTTCAACTTGAATTTCAACCAAGAGCATGCTTGTGATTCTTTCTTTCACATTCACTGGTTTGTGCACCACAAATTTATCCGTCTATCTATACATCGTTCTACTGTAACTTTCTGAGACTTTATGCAATGACCCGAACTGTGGCGTGTGCTGTTGTGTGTGCTAACACAATTGTTGCTCCCAGCCTGCCATACTCGCCTGATTTCCTTTGTCTTTGTTCTCTTCCACATAATGAACTTCAAGTTGAAGGGTCACCATTTTTGATACAAAAGTGAAGATCCAGCACCCAGTGCAGCCTCACAAATGCAAGATCCAAAAATAGCAACAGCACTAGAAGTCATGCAGAGGTGCAAAAGGAGACAGCTGTTAGATCCCAGCTGACTATGAAATACTGCAAAGAAAATAATGGAGATTTTGACTAAAATGGGGCCCTGTGATAGATTGGTGAACTTTCCAGGGTGCACCCTGTCTTTCTCCCAATGACAGCTGGGACAGGTTGCAGCCCGTCCGTGACCCCCAAGTGGATAAAGGTTTAAGAAAATGGAGGAATGGATGGGCTAAAATGGGGATGATTGGCTCATTTACCCTTTTTCTGTCTCTTTGTTTTTGGGATGTGGTTGTGATCAGTCAAATGCAAGTACTCAATGAATGTTTACACCTTTAAAGAAGAGAATGACAGTGAAGAAAGAAAAGGCCGACTTTGTGCTTCTGTGGGTTCAGCTGTCTGACCTTGGAGTCCAGGTCGTCCTTCCACTTCAGCACGGCGTCAAACGTGGAGGCCCTCGTCACATCAAATACCACCAGCGCTCCCACCGCCTCTCGGTAGTAGACACGAGTCATGTTCCCATACCGCTCCTGTCCTGGGACGCACCGACATCAATCAAACACATGCACATACAAAGACAGCTTTCAAGTCTATAGAATTAAATCAAGTCACAACATGGTTTGTTAGTGACACTTATAGGAATATGTGTGTGTGTGTGTGTGTGTGTGTGTGTGTTTATTCTACAGTATTCCACAGCTGCCATCATGTGACTGATATTATGACCATGGGATCACTTGAGTCACAGCCAGGCACAAGATCTACATTCCTCAACCAGGCATCAAATAGCAGGGAGGGGACCCAGGCATCCAGTCACTGGGAGAAAATCTGCTTTTCATTTTTCTCTGTCACCCAGTAGTTAAATCAAAAAAGCCAGAGAAAAGTCTTATCCTCTTATTTACAACACTAAAAATAGACACGAGTTAGAATAAGATGAATATATTTCTGTTTTTCACTCTTCTCTAAATATGCTCTCAAATTAATTTGCAAAGCTTATTTCCAGAAGTAGCTTTCACAGCTGCTGATGGTGAAACAAAAGGTTTTTGTTTCCAAGGACCCTAAAACACACACACACAAAGGCACAGGCACACACACCGTTGATCACCTGATGTATAAGCCTATAACCCGTGCGTTGTTCAAGTTCGACAGACCTGCTATATCCCACAGCTGCAGCCGGATCACAGTGTCATTGTCCCACTGCAGCACCTTCAGGGCGAAGTCCACCCCGATCGTGGCTCGGTAGTGCTGGGAGAAGATCTGATGGACGTACCGCTTGATGATGGACGTTTTTCCCACTCCTAAGTCCCCGATGACCAGGACTTTGAACAGAAGCTCCTGCTGCATGGCTACAGCCTCAGTAGAATTAGTAAAAACTTTCCGAAGGATGCTGAGACACTGATATCACAGCAAAACCGTGGAACCGCTACAGTAAAGGCATTTTCTTCCGTCCTGTTTCAAACCAAAATATTACCACATGGTCTTCTGTCATGGAAAAAGAAGCGGTGTGAGTGCGCTCACTTCACAGGCGACTCTCACCTCCAAACGTGGTGCGTTCAGCAACTCCTCGTAAACATCGGCTTCAATTCAAATTAAATTGAATTCTTCTTCTGTGCCTTTAAAACATAGGAGAAAAGCAGGTGTCCTCGACTCAATTTTATTGTCTAACCATCTAAACGAATATTTGTCAATAAAATGTCAGGAAATTGTGAAAAAGTCTTCGGATCCTTTTAATTAAAAAAAATGAATTTAAGAAGCTGAAACCAGCAAATATCTGGATTTTTTTAAAATAATAATAATAATTTGATTAATTAAAAAAACAGCAGCATATCGATTTTGTCGTGACCAAGTAGGGTAATTGCTGCAGCTCTACAGTGTGAAAGGACAAATATGTGTTTTGCAAAATGTAGCAGGGTCTGTCATAGCATTATTATTGTAATTTATTGGAAAACCAAATGCAGCTCAAATGTTGATGTTATAGTGAGAGGCAGGATTTTATTCCTGTACTGAATGGAGTTTGTCTTATTAATAAATATAAATTTAGGCATATTGAATCAAATCAAAGAAATTATGCAAAAATCAAAAGAAAAATCTCGGCACTGATAATGAAAAAAGCCATGTTTAGTAGAGTATGTTACATTATTTGATTATTATTACATATAAATTACTGTGTATGCATCATGCTACATGTTTTCAGGTATTCGAGGTGGAGCTAATTTGAACTCATTTGGGAAATATGGTAATATTGTAGTACATAAAAGTACTCCAGTCAATATTGTACTTACAGTATTGGAATAAATGGATTTGGTTGCTTTCCACCACTGGGTGATCATTCGCTTTTCACAAGCTTATTTCAGCACTAAAATATATCTGTGTTCATAAAACATTGTAACCTGAATGTTGCTTTTTGTTGCTAGTTTTATAAACTGAGCTCTATCAATAATCCACCATAAATTTAAATTCAAAACATACTTCTTCTTGTCATTCTGATTATTATGCTAGATTATCACAGTTAATGTTTTACGTTAATTTAGGATCAAATTTTGAATAATCAAGGACCTGAAACTGTATAATATTCATACATTTATCATCATCATTATTATTATTAATAATAAAGTAACAAGCACTGAGATGAAATCATTTCAAAATTCCTGTGCGCTTATCTCGTATTTACTCTTTTTGCTTCCTGTAGTCCTTGAATGCAGCACCCTGAGGATTTGTTGCTGCGCTGCTGTGTGTGCCGTTACGGTAATGATGCTGATGAGGGCGAGGAAGAGACGTGCGTGTGATGCTGCTGCTGCTGTTGCTGCTGCTGTGTCCTGCTGCCATTTCATCAGCGAATCATCACGGAAATATGAACAGTCCCGCTCTAATGAGCCAGCAGATCGGATCACCTGTCGGGTTGCACCCTGCACGCCCCGTTTTCACCCTTTAAAACGGGTCAAAAAAGCGATGCTGAACAGGAGGCCCGGCTAATACTCTGCATGTTACTGGCTGGTGATTTCTGTAAGCAACAACAGAGCCACTGCTAGTCTAGGGGTCATTTTTTAGGAAACATAATCATCGATATGGGGTTTGTTTTTTTCAAGTACTGAGCTCTGAACTTAAGGTAGGTCATACTTTATTAGTTTTCTTTTAATTTAAATGTTGTCCAGAATATGAATTAATAAAGTACAGAATGATCATTGACCTAAGAGGGTTGGGCCTCGTGATAAGAACATTTAAAAAGCTTACAGTTTATTATATTATAGGTGTCACAGGAGGCCTTCTAGAAAGCTGTGGTCATTTTTAAGCAGCTATCTTTAAAATGAATTTTGACTGGCTTCAAGGCCTCATTGTGTGTTATTGCTGTATAACAACCACTCTGCTATCCACATGGGGGCTGACTACGCCACTGTTTATTGAGTTGGAGAGGAGTGGCCTCCCCCTCCCTCCTTCAAATTAGATCACCCATCTGTAAATCACATGGCCACTGCTGAGATGCTATGAGCCTATTATTCTGGTGTCAAAAGGAAAGCTGTAATCCAAGAATTATCCTTCTAGTCAACACAGTCTCTGGATTAAATTTAATGTTTGATCTATTTAAACCTATTTAAACAGACTTCCCTTTTTTTTAAAAGGAGGGGTTTGTAGAAGCTTTTAAATCCAAGATGTTTCATCTACATCTGTTTCCATCCTGTTTAAAGTGTCCAAATTTGAATGTGTGACAGAAGACATAAGCAGCAGAATTTTAGGTAATGTTTTAGATTTAATATAAACCAAAATTCACCCATTAGATGATAAAAATTTTTTGGTTTTGTTAAGCAGAGGATGCTCCTTAGAGTCTCAATTTACAGTAGTCTCAGTGTTGGACGTAATGTGGGTGACCATGACTCAGTGAGTGATTTTTTTTTCTTACAGAATTTATTTTAATGAGACATGGAGACAATATGGCTTTACCAGTTTCGCCTGATAGTCATCGGAGACTCCACAGTCGGCAAGTCGTGCCTGATCCGTAGGTTCACTGAGGGCCGCTTCGCACAGGTGTCAGACCCGACCGTGGGGGTGGACTTCTTCTCCCGTCTGGTGGAGATCGAGCCGGGGAAGAGGATCAAACTTCAGATCTGGGACACAGCAGGACAGGAGAGGTTCAGGTAAAGACAGAACTCCCGATCCCTCTCTTATACATCCACAAAAACAACACACTGAGCTATAAACATGACTCTCCTCATCCTTCACCTACCCTACCCTCATCTCAAGCTCAATTAAGAGCACATTAAGATGACATGTTTTGACGTTTTCCTTCATTAATGTTAATGCATGAATACACCGTCCATCTGCTGTTAATTCTCACTAAAAACCTAAAGGTTTGTTAGACTAAAAACTATCTAAACCAGCTGCTTAATTAAATTATTTAGCGTCATTTAAAATTCACAGTCTATATTGGTGACCATTTTAATATCTTAACAAGAGCCACAGAGAGGGTGGGGGAAGGCACAAACTTTGGTCTTTTGGAGGGATTTGCTCACAATGGAGGGGGGTGCTTTCACCTGCTCACTTATTTCCTCAGGGATCGCCACAGCTAGATAGATCTGCGTATTTTATTTGGCACAGATTTTACACCGAATGCCCTTCCTGATGCAGCCCTCCAATTTATCCACACTTGGGACTGGCACTAGGAGTACAGTGACCCCCCTGAGACTTAGTTTGTGTCTCCCCCTGGTCTCAAATTAATAATAATAATAATAATAATAATATCCAGAATATCACCAGACTAATCCTTTACTATGTTTAGATTTTGTTTCTAATAAACTGACAATTATGGATGTCAAGGGTAGGCAGGAAGGACCCAAATGCAGGACTCACAGACAGACGTGAATTAGCTAAAATCCAAACTTTTATTAGGTGGAATAAGTTCATAAACGAAGAACAAAAAAACAACATCCAAAGTCCAAAACAGAAGCAAGTCACACTCAAGGGCAGGTAAACAGAAGGGTAGGTTAACAGAGGAAAACAGATGCCCAGGCAAAGGACAAAGGACAAAGGGAAACTGAGGCTACACACACAAGGTAATCAAGGGAACTGGAAACACCAGGGTAACAAGACACAGATGAAACTAATTAAGATAACAAAATAATAATAATCAAAATAATCAAAACAAATCAATGGCACAGCATAAGAGATAAATAACTACCAAAATAAAACAGGAACTAGCTAAATTGGGAATCGCATAACAAAGATGAGGAGTTGACAACAAGATATAAGAGGGTACTGGGGAGGCAAGAAAAACTGAACACAAGGAATCAAACATTAAAAAATGCCAAGTCCTCAAAAACAGAAACATCCTCCCAACAAAATAAAACAGAAAACCTTAAACAGAAGCTAAACCAGAAAATATAAACTAAAACTCAAAATGACAAAATCACAGGCCATGACAGAGGAAATATTTCAGGAAGATATAACCCTGTTTTTGAAAAAGGAGGAGTTTTAAAATGTAAATAAATACATATAAACATTTAAAGCTTACATTCAAATGAGAACAGTCCAAAGACAACAAATAAAATACTGACACTGAGAAATTCTGCTTTTACTTTTAACTTTTGAACTTGATGCCAGCTATATGTTTAAAAAAAAAAAAAAAGGTGGCAAGAGTAACACAGTGGTAAACATTCCTTTGTTCCAACTTTCTGAAACATGTTGCTGCATCATGAATATATTTTTCAAAGAAAACGTAAAATTTATGTTTCAGTATTTGATATGTTGTCTTTATGCCACTTTCAATTAAATATGGTAATGATTTGCAAATGATTGCATTCTTTTTTTTAATTTTCATTTTGCACAGCATCCTGACTTTTATGGAAACAGTATAAAACTTTATGGGTTCTCTACGGTGTCTGGAGCTCTGACTGAATGAATGAGCTGGAGCTGACAGTCTTTATTTAGAGACAGGTCTCAAATATTCACTGCTCAAAAAAATTAAGGGAACACTTGATCATCGCAGTATAACAGGAAGTCAGTTAAACTTCAGGGATATGAATCTGTCCTGTTAGGAAACATAAACCATTGTGAATCCATTTCAGCTGCTCTAGGGAAACGACAGTAACAACAGGTGCACTGGAGAGGCAACAACAAGACAACCCTCAAAAAGGTGGTTTTGCTGGTGGTAGCCATAGACCATTGGTCTCTCCTTATTCCTCCTGACTGATTTTTCTCTAATTTCTCTAAAATGTCCTTGTCACTGCTGGTAGCATGAGGCAGTACCTGCAACCCATTCAGGTTGCACAGGTAGTCCAGCTCCTCCGGGATGGCACATCCATGCGTGCCGTAGCAAGAAGATTTGCTGTGTCTCCCAGCACAGTCTCAAGACTGTGGAGGAGATACCAGGAGACTGGCTGTTACATGAAGAGAGGGCCGCAACCCAGCAGCAGGGCCGTTATCTGCTCCTTTGTGCGAGGTGGAACAGGTGAAGCACTGCCAGAACCCTACAAAATGACCTCCAGTGGGCTACTTATGTGCATGTTTCTGGCCAAACTGTCAGACACAGACTCCATGAGCGTGGCATGAGAGCCCAACATACTTTGGTGGGACCTGTGTTCACAGACAAGCACCATGCAAATCAACTTCCTGCTGCTGGGTTGATGCCCTTCTACGGCCCTGTCCACCTCTCCTCGTGTAAAGGCCTTGTCCTGGTATCTCTTGAGACTCTCGAAACTGTGCTGGGAACCTTCTTGCAACAGCATATATGGATGTGCCATCCTGGGAGGAGCTGGACTAACTGTGCAACCTGAATGTCCTGCAGGTACCATCTCATGCTACCAGACAAGGAAACTAACAAAAAGCAAAACTAGAAAAAAATCAGTCCGGAAGGATAAGGAGAGAGCAATTGTCTGTGGCTACCACCTGCAAAACCATTCCTTTTCTGGGGGTTGTCTTCTTGTTGCCTCTCTAGTGCCCCTGTTACCACTTTGTACCAAAGTTGCTGAAATGGATTCACAATGGTTTATGCTTCCTAAGTGGACAGATTGATATCCCTGAAGTTTAACTGACTTTGTGTTACACTGTGGTGATCAAGTGTTCCCTTGTTTGTTTATTTATTTGTTTTTTTAGCAGAGTATTTTTAATTTTAAAAAAGGCTGTATTATTTTTAACACAGCACCACACTGTGGTTTTTAGCAAACACTACTCAAAGAGGTGTAAATAATGCATTTACTGGAGACTGTTTTCCACCGCAGATGTGGTTCTCCACTAGTTATTTACACTAGCGTGCCCACATACATCTTTCTGTGCAGGTCAATTACCAGAGCCTACTACCGTAACTCAGTGGGTGGTCTCTTGCTCTTTGACATCACAAACCGCCGTTCTTTTCAAAACGTCCACAACTGGCTGGAGGAGGCCCAGAGCCACGTCCAGCCGCACAGCATCGTCTTCCTGCTGGTCGGCCACAAGTGTGACCTGGAAGCCCAGCGTCAGGTGACCCAGCAGGAGGCAGAGAAGCTGGCAGGGGCCTATGGGATGCGCTATGTAGAGACATCTGCACGGGATGCCATCAATGTAGAGAAGGTGTAGATCTTACGTTGGTTTTTCTTCACATGTACTTTATCTTGATTAGGAGAAGTATTGTGCACGTATTTAATGGAGCTGGGATTGCTCTGCTGTTTTGTGTTCCTCTTAGCTAAATATTTTTGATAAAACGGGAATTTAATGGAAAAGGTGGTGCTGTTTTAATTTGCAACATTAATATGAGTTGTATAACTAACTTGAAGATACAAATTTAGTACAAATTTTGGCATTTTTGTTTCAAAAAGTTATTTTAACCATTATTTTAACCATTAACTGTGATAATTAAATTAATTTCCCATCAGCTGACTGATTGTTTTAGTTGTAAGTCATTCTAATTTTCTGATCTCCAATTCTGAGCCTGCTTGTGATTCTTACTCCAGGCATTTGTGGATCTGACGAGGGACATCTTTGAGCTGGTACGGAGTGGGGACATCAAGATCCAGGACGGCTGGGAGGGCGTCAAGAGTGGATTTGTTCCCAACACCGTTCATTCCTCTGAGGAGGTCACCAAGAGCAGTCGGCAGTGCTACTGCTGATTCGGCTGCAGCACGTTAGGGTGAGATGTGGTTAAGTGGACGCCATACGTAGAAGATCTCTTTTGCCATGGCTGCTCTCAGGCCGGTTTTTGGGACTTTAATGTTTCCCCTGCTCAGTTACATACATATATATGTACAGACATTATTTTAACATTTGATTGCCTGTTTAAGGCTCAGTCCAAACTTAGGACACTTTGTTAATGTTCCCGACAGGCATAGAAGCACAAGAAGCATCCTACCCCCTCACTTTTCTGTGTGCATGTGTGTAACTGTAGTAATCCTGCTGTCTTTGCAGCTGCTACCAACACTTGAGCTTTACTCCACCTTTGGCCTTTCCTGACGTGTACAGTTATACTCTAGTGGCCGGTTCTGTTCTCTTGCCGCACATCTCTAAAAGACTGTCAGTGTAGTGTATTTATACTCTTGTGTAACTTTAATTTAATGAATCAGTGACGCCACAACTGAGCCACGCCTCTTCCTTTTCATGGAAATTCTTCTGAATATACTGCAGCTTTGTATGGACTATATGCAGCAGGAGTGAGGAGGCAGAAAGAGGCACCAGCCTCGCTGACTGATTGTACGTCTGCACTACAAATCTGCGTGGCTTAATGCATAAAGAAGGTGAAGGTTAACGAACTCCAAGTGAACCAAAGTTTCAGATATTGTCACGTTTGCGTATCTGACTGCAGAGGAATGAGTTTGCACTGTGAAAATGATTAATGGTACATTTGCTCTTTGCTGGAAGAAAAAGTTACTGTAGCTGCTTATTAGCCTTTACGACTTGATCGATGTGGTAAGTTCTCAGTTCATGTTTACTGCTCTGTGTTGGTTTACTGGTGAGAACGGGTGAGACACTGTCCAAAAGCCTTTTGTATAGATCGCCTTAGTGTTGAATTTGAAATAAATATACAGTCATAGTAAAAAGAAAGTACAGCCTCTTTCATTTCTAAAGTTTTACATATCAGGACAAAATAAAAAATCATCTGGTCCATATCAGGTCTTAAAGTTAGGCAAATACAACCTCAGATGAACAACAACACATGACATATTACACACACAAAATGCAGAAGCAGTGTGTGAAAAACGAAGTACACCCTTACTGCTTCCATAGGAATTAAGAGGGAAAGTAGCAGCCAGGTGCTGCTACTCAAATGCACTTGACTAACTGATCAACAGCAAGTGTGAGCACCTCTGTAAAAGTAGAGGTTTTGGCAGCTTGCTGGTCTGGAGCATTCAGGTGTGTGTTAACACAATGCCAAGCAGGAAAGACATCAGCAGTAATGTTAAAGAAGCAGTTATTGTTGCCCATCAGTTTGCGAAGGGTTATAAGGCCATTTCCAAATAATTTTAAATCCACCATTCTACAGTGAGAAAGATTATTCACAAGAAGAAAACATTCAGGACAGTCACCAATCTTCCCAGGAGTGGATGTCCCAGAAAATTCACCCCAAGGTCAGACTGTGCAATGCTCAGAGAAACTGCAAAAAACTCAAGAGCTATGTCTCAGACTCTACAGGCCTCAGTTAGCATGTTAAATGTTAAAGTTCATGACAGTACAATTAGAAAAAGACTGAATAAGTACGGCTTGTTTGGAAGGGCTGCCAGGAGAAAGCGTCTTCTCTTTAAAAAGAACTTGGCAGCACGACTCAGATTTGCAAAGTTGCATTTGAACAAACTACAAGAACTCTGGAACAATGTCCTTTGGACAGACAAGACCAAAGTGGAGATGTTTGGTCATAATGCACAGCACCATGTCTGGAGAAAGTCAATCACAACATATCAGCACAAACACCTCAAATACCAACTGTTAAACACTGTGGTGGAGAGGTGATGATTTAGGCTTGTTTTGCAGCCACAGGACCTGGGCACCTTGCAGTCATTGAGTCGACCATGAATTCCTCTGTATACGAAAGTATTCTAGAGTCAAATGTGAGGCTGTCTGTCTGACAGCTAAAGCTTGGCTGAAACTGGGTCATGCAACATGACAATGATCCCAAGCACCTCCTGTGGTGGGACCTTAAAAGATCTGTGCATAAACAAATGTCTGCAAACCTCAGTGAACTGAAACAATGCAGTAAAAGAGAGTGGGTCAAAGTTTTTCCACAACGATGTGAGAGACTGATGAAGTCAAATGGAAAACAATTACTTAGTAACAATAGTAACAAACATTAGAAACAAACAATAACTTACAAGTTACTGCTGCTAAAGGTGGTTCTACAAGCTACTGAATCATGGGGTGTACTTAGTTTTTCACACACCGCTTCTGCACTTTGGCTTAGTTTTTGTTAAAGAAATAATGACACAGTGTAATATATCATGTGTTGTTGGTCACCTGAGATTGTATTTAAATAATTTTAAAACCTGGTAAGGACCAGATGGTTTTTCATTATGTCCTCATATGTATAAATCCCAAAATTGAAAGATAGTTATTTTCTTTTTACCATGACTATAAATGAAATAACCAAACATATGAATAAATTGTGTAAAATGAGCCAACAAATCATGAAATGCTTATATGATTTCAAACAATGTGTTTTCAGTTATAGACCTGCGACTTTTTTTTTTCATAACCACATTATTCTCAGTTTCTTTCACATCAGATTTTATCTCACAGTGTCTCTTATGTTGTGGACTATCAAATTTAACCAGCTAGCTCCCCAGCTGACCGTGTTGTAGCTGTTGTAACATCAAACTTAAACTAGACAAACACCTAAAGGCTTCTGCTGTGAATAAACACAGGAAACAGACTAGCCCACAGCCTGTGTGGCTCACCTCACTTTGTGCCTCTCATGTATTAGAAAACAATGGAAAAAAACTACTAACCATCCATCTGGATGGAAAAAAACAGATGTTTGATCTGGTTCTGATTCACCAAGTAGATCGCATGTACAGCCGTAAAAAAGAAAAACTTCAATTATATGCTTGAACGTACATTTGAAATGGATAAAGTAACATTTTATAGTCATTTTATTTTGAAATCGCTCCAATATTATTGACATATACATTTCACACAGTTTATTCATTAACTTTTTCATTAATTCAGCATTTAACACTTTGGGGATTCACACTATTGGAAACTGATGTTATGGGTGAATTTGGAGCCTGATTAAAATTCATTTATAAACTCGGTCCATTTAACTTAAATTTTCCAAAGACAGAAAAGACTTTTTTTATTTTTGATAAAATGTAAATAGCTCAGCACCTGGAGTTTCAGTCGAAGGAATGAAGATGTGAAAATAAGTGTGGTGCTCTAACAAAACTGTATGTGAAACACGGGACACACACACACACACACGCACAAAAAAAAAAAGATTGCTTGAAACTCACAACAGCTGCACAGATTTCATTTCATATTGATGGCATTAATACTGACTAATCACTGAACAGCTTCTTCGCAGCGTTGGCGGGGGGAGTTCATTTATTTTACCTGCAGAGGAAGTGTCTCTTTTGAGTGCCTTTTAGAGGGAAGAAGCTTAAGCACATGCAGTCAGCTGTGTGTTAATCCTGTGGGTGCTGACGTCTAAACTGTAAGGCGGCGGGAAACACATTTATATCACATTACACGCAACGTGTAAATAATTTATTTGAAACCAAATCCTGACAAAGTTGACTGTTTGATGTTGTTGTGGCATTATTATACCTCGAGTGTCATCAGAAATAAATGTCTGGAAATGAAAGATTTTTTGCGTGCGTGTAGATTGGAGTTTCAATACTGTGTGTGCTTTTAAATTCACGCACAGCTGGGTAACAGTGGTTCATAGTTGCAGTTACCAGAGTGGCACATTGCGGTGTGTGGCCACTAGAGAGCAGCCTTAGTGTGTCAATAAGGGAGGAGAAGGGAAAAGCTCTTTTACATGTTTTATGGTTTACAGACAAAAATTGTGCTTTTTTTTCCTCCAGAAAAAATCTATTAAATACAGTCTTGTGGAAAAATATGTGGCTTTTCTGAACAAGCAAATGATCCTTGAAATAATCAACCTGCTAATGAAGGTGAAATACTCCAACAAATAACATAAAATCCACATTTTGTTGTCATCTTCACAAGTTAAATAAATCCAGTCACATGGAAAATGTAACTACAACCCTACATTTATCACACATTCAAACCAATAAAATTTAACTTTCCTCCTGGGGAGCAACAAATGGAACCTGTCTTATTTAAAAGCGACATTTGGCTGCTCCCTTATTCACGAGGGGTCGCCACAGCGGGTAGTTCCACATGTTTGATTTGGCTGAGTTATTTAAACCTCTTAAATCTACATTCGCTGGCCACTTTATTGGGCCACCTGTTCAACTGCTTGTTAATGCAAATATTTAATCAGCCAATTACATGGCAGCAGCTCTGAGCATTTAGTCATGTAGACATGGTCAAGAAGACCTGAAGTTCAAACTGAGCATCAGAATGGGGAAGAAAGGTGATTTAAGTGACTTTGAATGTGACATGGTTGTTGGTCCTAGACGGGCTGGTCTGAATAATTCAGAAACTGCTGATCTACTGCACAACCATCTCTCGGGTTTACAGAGACTGGTCTGAAAAAGAGAAAATATCCAGTGAGCGGCAGTTCTCTGGGTAAAAATGCCTTGTTGGTGTCAGTGATCAGAGGAGAATGGCCAGACTGCTTCAAGCTGATAGGAAGGCAACAGTAACTCAAAAAACGCTCGTTACAACCACGGTATGCAGAAGAGCATCTTTGAATGCGCATCACATCAGACCTTGAAGCAGATGAGCTACAGCAGCAGAAGACCACACCAGGTGTCACTTGTGTCAGCTAAGTACAGGAAATTGAGGGTAGAATTCACACAGGCTCACCAAAACTGGACAACAGAAGATTAGAAAAACGTTGCCTGGTCTGATGAGTCTTGATTTCTGCTGCAACATTCAGACGGTAGGGTCAGAATTTAGTGTAAACATCATGAAAGCATGGATCCATCCTGCCTTGTATTAATGGTTGAGGTTGCTGGTAGTGGCGTCATGGTGTGGGGGAAATTTATTTACCACACTTTTGGCTCCTTAGTACCAACTGAGCATCGTTTAAACACCACAGTCTACCTGAGTATTGTTGCTGACCATGTCCATCCCTTTATGACCACAGTGTACCCATCTTCTGATGGCTGCTTCCAGCAGGATAACACACCATGTCACAAAACTTAAATCATCTCAAACTGGTTTCTTGATCACGAGAGTTGACTGTACTCAAATGGCCTCCACAGTCACCAGATCTCAATCCAGTAGAGCACCTTTGGGAAGTTGTGGAACGGGATGTGCATCAACTGTGTGATGCGATCATGTCAATATGGACCAGAATCTCTGAGGAATGTTTCCAACACCTTGTTAAATCTGTGCCACAAAGAATTAAGACAGCTCTGAAGACAAAGGCGGGTCCAACCCAATACTAGCAAGGTGTGCCTAATAAAGTGCCCAGTGTTTTTCATTATCATGAACTCTTTCGGCTACAGTAATCGTATAGCAATAATATAATAATGTGACAAGCTAATTCCTACCAAATTACACACACTACCATCAAAAACAGTTTAAACTTTTTATGAATAAAATGAAGAAAAATAGTAAGAAATTAAAGTAAGAATCAAATTTGTTAAAAACCTGTCACAAAGCTGGTAAAATAGCCTGAAAGGTAGACACCTGCTGTAACTCATGTAAAGGTTGCATTGTTGACATAGTTACATGAGTCACTGATGACTCATGGAAAAACAAAAAGGCAGCTTAACAGCCTCTGACTAGCAACTCACACTGAGAATGTTTGTCAAAGAAAATGAAGAGGTACAGAAGACAAACTTTCACTCCGTCATACGCATGAATCACTTTTATTAAAAAAGAAAAAAAAAAAACAAACAAACACTTAAAATACAGCTCATTTTATACATGGCAGCGATATGTACAGGATATAAAACACAGACAAAAATAGTTTGCTGCTGTTAATGAGACAGGACTGAGAGGGAAGAGGATAAGATTCGATTTTTTTTTTTTGAAAGGCACAGGAGCTGGGTATGAAGAGCTCAGTGTGACATGAGTCACAAAACCTTTTGATGATAAATTACCAGCAAGCAGCATAAAAATGTAATGCTTTTAGTGAAGGTTCAAGAGCAGGGTTGACACTGAAAGTGACTCTTAGCAGCCCCGGTGCCTTTCTCAGGCAGACAGCTCTTTAGGCACCAGTTTGCACTCGATAACATCTATAAATACCGTCTGAATCCAAATCTACTGTGAACTCCCCTCTCTACAAACTTTTTGTAAAAATATGTCAAGTTCTGTCATGTCTTAGGAGAAAAGCATTTTCTTCATTTTTGTTTTCTTCCACTGGGACGACTTTATCTGAAGAAAAAGGGTTTTTGTAAGTGGCTTCCAGCAGCATCAAATGTTATTGAAATGCCTTCAAGTGTAATTTACAAAAAACACCTCTTATCAAATTATAATTGGGTATATTTTAAAAGAAAGAATTCGTATAATTTACAGAATTATACAAATAAAGATACAGTTTTAAACAAATACTGTACACTCTACAGTAATGCACTTTACTAGGACAACAAAAATGCAATTAAAAATACTATTAACAATAAGTTACATTGACTATGGACAAAAGATTGGGGTAAAAATAGGCTTGAAAAATAACAGAATTTAGAGACCAACTGTAAGTGGTCATTCTTTGTTTTTGGAAAAACACTTTCCAGAAACTAGTTCATTTGGTCAGGAAGGACAATTAAAATCATGTGACAACTGAAGACATTTGCAACAAAGACAAAAAAAAAACAACAACAAAAAACACAACACAAAGATCGGCACTCTAAAAACTGTGCATGTAAGGATTAAAATACATTAAACATCTTAAAGCATACTGATTGATTATAAAAAAAAAAAGGCAAAAGAAAAAAGAAAGCTACCCCAAACAAACAATACTATAAACATTTAAATATTAACAGTTCTAACCAGAAAAAAAAAAAAAAAAAAAAAAAAAAAAAAAAAAAAAAAAATAAAAAAAAAAAAAAAAAAAAAAAAAAAAAAAAAAAAAAAAAAAAAAAATATTAAAAAAAAAAAAAACTTACCTTCTC
>VUQI01031371.1:11820-31889 GCA_015106735.1 Paratilapia polleni
ATAAAAAAAAAAAACAAAGAAAAAAGTACTATAAAGTTGACCTGAGGTATACAGAATAAAGCTCGCAAGCTCCCAGTATAGACATGTAAATTTTATAGTAATTTGGTAGTTTGTTTCCTCTCTTACACTGGACAAAAGAGCAGGCTATAAAACCAATAAGTTCTGATGTTAGCATTCAAAGTGCTGTAGTCATCATTCCTTCAAAGTGCCTACACCTAATGGCCCTGCCTCACCTCAGGTTGGGTTTCTCCATTTATCTGATAGTGGTGATCCTAATTCATTTTGAATTATCCTAGAGTATCTCTCACTTCCTCCTATGCCACTTCACCTTCTGCCATTCACCTCTTGTCAGGCCCTCATCTCTAGAACAAGCCATCCTTTAATTGCTTCATATTTTTCAATTTTCTTTAATGAAAATGACAATTCTGGACAATGGAAGGAAATTACATTTGAGCAGTAAATGGCTGGCTCTTTAGCCCTGCCCTCCACTCACCATCTCCATACCACCCTCCCACTGCTGTCCACCCTCCACAAAGCCTCTGATGGAGCATCTGTGAAGATGGATTTAGCCTCAGTGATAATTTTCCTAATTAAACCACACAATATTTAATTAGGAGCTGGTGTAGTTTAATTACAGAGTTTCTTCTTCTCCTTCTCTCTCTCCTTATCCTGTTCCACTTCTCTTTCACTCTCTCTCTCTCCTCTTGATAAGGTAGGAGTTGGGCCTGGAGGATTCCAGCCCAGAACAGAGTCATCTGTTGAAATAAGGGAATATCTCTGTAATGAATGTTGACCTAATGTGTTCACAGCTCCATCCTGTTGTCTCTTCTTTCCTCCTCTGATCTCTCTGTCATAGCTGTAGAGCCAAACCCTTTTATCTCAGAAACTGAGCATTTCAGGGGGGCATGAAACCAGGTTAACAACCAAGCCAGGTTGAGGAATTGTGCAGCATTTTCTTAAACTAAAAACAAATAATCACATACAAATTAATGCATTTTTATAGACCACAAAATAACAACTCAGCTATCATACACTGGTTTCCTGTTACCATCTTAATGTTTCTCCAGGAGTCCTTGGAGCTGTTGGTAATTACATGTTTCTAAGAGATATTCATCTCGACGTGCACTGTTGTTACTGCTGTCTATAACAGTGGGGTTAAATGGCAAATAAAGATTTTTTGGCAACATTATAAAGCGCCTTGAGGCGACTGTTGTTGTGATTTGGCGCTGTACAAATAAAATTGAATTGAATTGAATTGAATTGAATTATACCTTTTCTCAGCTTTAGTTAGGATATTACCATTAGTGTGACTGAAAATATAAAATTTGCTAGTTGGACTTATGCTTATCTTTATATTAATGGGCTTATATTTCTGGTTATTAGTATCTGGTGTGCATAATATTTTTTTTTGCCTCACAGGTTGCAAAATGTTGGGGGTTTGAGCTTATGAAACATTAAAATCCACAGCAGAAATTTTTTTTTACGAATTCTCAGTCTTGAGGATTCAAAACACTGACAAACATGTTCACTTGTACCTTCACATTAAGTAAGTTACTAGACAATTGCAGCTGTATAAAGTACAACTTGCCAATCTGTTTCACAAGGTTTCCCTATTGGAATCATACTGTCAGTTTATTTTATCCCCTGGTTGAAGGTGATACAAAGTAAAGAGGCTATTAAGTATTTAAAAGGGAACATTTTATCATATGTGCAAAATCACAGTCCAATAGCTCTTCTTTTAGCTGTTTTTGTTCTCCACCAGCTACTGAAACAGATTTCAGAATGTTCAAAGTGGCCCCAAGCTTATAGATTTTCTTTTGTTTTTCAGCCAGTCAAAACCAAATTTATTTAAACATAGATGACTGACATGTAGTAGTTTTAGTTTTAATTTAGTTTTCCTGTTTCTCATTCAGTGTACATGTGACCTTCCCACTACTTTGGGGTTCTTATGTTGCCCACTCTTAAGTTACAGATAGCTTTTCTCTGGTTACTACAGAAATGGTGTACTGGGCTTCAGAAGTTAGTCAGCCTATGTTCTTTAAGTGGAGCTTAAATAATTTTAAATAGACAATCTTGTACACATCAATCCATCCATTTTCTTCTGCCTGTCTGAAGGATCTTTTATTGTCTGCTCAATAGATTGCAATACTGTTACATATTTGCAAAATCCAGGCATAAGAGAATGTGCTGCAACCATGTAAAGTTATTTTTCTTTTTCTTCTTTTTTTGCTGTTGTTGTTTTTACTGATTAAAATCCATGGTGAGTTGTCTGTGTAACTTAAACTAAAAGGCATACATCATTAAAAAAATGTTATTTTCTTTGCTATTCATTAGTCCTCCACAGTGATTCTTTCTTGCAGCTGCAATGTATAATGGGTACTTTTTACTTCTAGTTCTCCATAGACCATAGTTTGTTTCTTAATGAGTACTTCAGGGATTTTAAATGTAATTTTTCCAAGATTTCACTTTCACAGTTCACAGTGCTAACTGCTAACTATCTGCATGCCACTGGCTGCTAGCCACAGAGCACAGTGCATTTTAGCACCTTTTCACTGAAAACAGCTTCCTGTTTCATGGATCTTTTTTTTTAAACTGGAAAACGAAAATAATTAGCTCAAATTTTCTGTAGAGACAGAGGATGCTGCTTGCCATCAGTAGCGGTGGTGACGCTTCTTTGTTTTGCTCTCTCTTCCCCCTTCAATCTTTCCTTGTGTTTGTTCCCTAGCCTACTTACCTGTTTCTATTGGCTCCCTGGACTGATCCAGTCCACTCTTCCCTTAACTGCAGTATTGAGGGCCCAGGCTCTTCCACCCACTGTACTTGGTAGGATTGTTCAGAATCCTTGGAGTAACCTTGGTAAATGGTCAAATAGACTGATACTTACATAGCACTTTTTTTTACTCTGTTTTCCACTACAAGCCTCATTCACACAAATGGCCTAAGTGTTTTTGTCTAACATTCACACACTCAAATAAATCCATCTGGGACAACTTCAGGCTCAGTATCCTGAGGTACTTCAACATGGAGACTAGAGGAGCCAGGCATCGAACCACCAACCTTCCAATTAATAGACAACCCGCTCAACCTCCTGAGACACAACCCCCCCCCCCCAAAGGTTATAGTACCTGGTATTCCCCAGTGATCTCCCATCTAAATATTAACCAGGCCCAACCCTGTTTAGCTTCCAAGATCAGATAAGAACAGGTGTGCTCAGGATGGTATGGCCATAGCCTCAGAAGTGTGTTTTTCCTAGTGATTCTCCCTGTGCTTCAGAATACCTCCTCGTGCATCAGCCAGTGTCACAGCCTCTTGCTCTCCAGTCTGAACTACCTGTTT
This sequence comes from Paratilapia polleni, assembly GCA_015106735.1. Taxonomy (NCBI): domain Eukaryota; kingdom Metazoa; phylum Chordata; class Actinopteri; order Cichliformes; family Cichlidae; genus Paratilapia; species Paratilapia polleni. The sequence continues at coordinate 15,157 of VUQI01031371.1, forward strand.
GCCCACTCTCTAACAACCCTTTTGGAACTTCCATATTCAGAGTTTGTTACGAAGGAGTGCTTGTTGGGCATACTGTTGCAGTATGATAGATGGTACAGCGGCACTTTAGCTGACCCAGGTTTCAATATTTTCTTTGTTTCTCCTCTGCACTAACCTGTAACTCAGGTGATGCACCATCCTTTCACTGTGACAAAACTGCAGTTCCTCTAATGGCTCCTTGAGGCTGGTTCCAACAGTCAGTCCCTATAGACTGACATGTTAAAATGCCCAACATTTTACTTTTTAACAGCATTAACTAAAAAAAAAAAAAAGCACGTTTAATGACAGTACAAAAAATTGCTCTGGTCTCTATGGATACGTTCTCTTTCATAGCAGTTGTAAATTTGGTTGATTTATTTATTTTTTAATAAGTCATCCATTTAGATACTGTTAAAGCTATTAAGACAAGTTAGGGGTGCAGCCACTTTGATAGGTGGATGCCAACACAGGCGGCTACAGCTGCTAACTGTCAGCTTGGCCTTACCTCCGCTAATTGGTAACACTGAACTGCAACTCTCCACCGTGTTCGTGCTATTGGTGTCTTTTGGAGTATTTTAAATTGAACTATCTGACAAGTAATATGGCGTGCTGTAGTGGTACAGACCATACAAGAAGTTTGTCCTTAAGTTTTGTTGAGTGAAATTCTAGTATTCTAGTTAGTACTGATTAGCACATATATTTGTCTGTGCATTGCACCCATACAGTATATGAATACAGCTTGCTAACATTAGCTGATAACTTAGTGCTCGACCCTCTCATCCAAATATGGGAATGCTTGGCTCCAAAACAATGATAGCAACCAAAATACTAATGCTACCACATCAAATCACAGCTGCACATTTGGACATTAGGACAGTGTTAAAGACAAACAGTTTGAAGAATACTAGAACTTATTTGAATCAAATGAATGAATTAGCCAGGATGCAATAGAGCCTTGTGGTTGTTCTGAGGTATTGTGTTCTAATATGTGTAAATCAATAAAATCATATATTTTATTTGCAACATACTGTCATGTGAAAAAAGAAACTCCACCATACAAGGGGTTACTATGTATTTTTTTGTTTGTCTGAATCCCTATAAGATTCTTTCCAAAATTTGTTTAATGTGTTTGGGGCCATTTTTGCCCTCAGAGTACCTTCACTGTGGGATTCGTGTTAGTTCGTAATGTAAGCGTTTAACCTTTGTAAAAAGGTAGCGATGCCCTATGCTGAATATAACCTAACCTTTAAGAGCTATTGCAGCATTAGCTTTCCTTCCACTGCAAGTTTCCCCTACACTCACTATGACATTTTCAAGGAATGACAGTAATAATATGCTCTTGTATCTATTCCAAACTTGCACCTTGGACTCAGCTCATTTCTCTTTTTTCAGTCAACAGTTCCACTATTTATATTATGCTTTCTTTGAATATATTATTTAAAAATAAGTTATGATTACCAGTGGAGAAAGGTTTCCCTTACTGAAATCTCATTTATTTCTCTCAGTTGCTTTTCGGACTTGATGTACCTACATGATACTCCAGGAGGGTCATTCAAAGGACACAAAGATTATTAAAGTTTTGTTCACATTCTTTTTAAAATAATAATAATAAATATTAACCTCTTAAAATCAACAGTGACCAGTTTAGGTTTAGAAAAGTGAACTCCCTGCTGACTCTCTCCATTTCAGTCCACCTACTTAAAACAGTTTTAAGTAAAGAGTCTAAAGCAATGCATGGACTAGCGCATGTCACTCAAGGTTCCCTACTCTGTGTGTTGCATGCAGGAGAAAGAGAAAACTGGATACCTTAGTTAAAGATCCAGATGAAGCATAAAAGATTCACTCCAGGCTTCATGGCCTAACTCCCAGATGGATGTATGAAAAAAAATGCTGCAAGGCCTCAAACCCAAAGAGATTAGGGTGATTGCCAGGTAGTCGCCAACCAGTCTCTAGGCCTTTGTGACTGGGGCTTTAGGCACATAAAAAAAAGTCATTCGACTTAGGTTCACTTTTAACCCATTTAATGGAACTTTCACCTATATGGCATACCCAAATCAAAATCTTATAACAGAAAAAGTGCAAGGGCAAAATGCTGATTTTAAATCATGAGCATAATTTCAGAAAGTAGAAGATGGTCTTCTACTTTCTGAAATTATGCTCATTTAGCATGTGGCTAAAATGCAACCTAACCCTACCTCTAAGTAGTTCGCGTACCTTGAACTGTGCTGCATTGATGTTCATCCAGCGACAGACAAAACCCTCTAACTTCTTCAGTCCCAGCAGATAGCAGCTTCCTACTCATGCTACTGAGTAATAAGACATCATTTTTCAGGTAATACTGTGCCCTGGTGGGTGCCAGGTAAGAATATCAATTGGTATGTGGCACAGGGGCCACATACTATAATGGCCTCTGGGCTATCTAAGAGGCATTTTTCATAAGTAAATTTACAAATACAGCATACTGCATACACAATGTCATCTCCATTATATAGATAAATGGAAAGCAACTCTTCAACCCTTCAAACTGACACTGAACTCGACTGTGATCTTTTATCTTGCAGTAACAAAATCAAACAATGGCTTCTGGTAGATGTGGATCAAAGCTTCAAGTTTAGGAGGAGTCTTGCAACATTCTTTCTCAGAATTTGCTTCACCTCAGTCTTTTGGTTTTTTGGGATGTGTGGTGTGAACAGGTCTTAAGGTAATTTCACATAATTTCTATTGGGTTAAGTCCTGGGCTCCAGAGAGTAGCTATAAAAGGAAATTGGTGGCATTTATCGACAGTTTCATAGTTTTTGTTACTGTGCAGTGATGAATATCTAAACTTTTCAGGTTACTTTCTAACTATTGCAGCTTCATGTCAGTCAACACTTATTGATGGTATTTTTAATGAGGTATTGTACACATTAATACTCCTAGAGAATGAAAAACTTGTGAAATTGATGAAAATAACCCACACCTCAAATATGGGTTCATTGATTGGACTCCAGGTTTGCTATTTCCAGAATCCAGTTAGCTTTTGTCAGTGTCATTAGCCTTAATATGGACAAAAACAATATAATACTTTGACTGGACTAACGTTGGTTCCATTTTGTCGTAGTGCAGTTGTCATAATACAAAGTGCAATCAAAATATTCTTTGACTCTATGTATAAAAATTTAAAAAGAAACTACACCCTCTATCAGTTGTAAGGTTTTAGATATCAGGACATGATAAAAAATCATCTGGTCCTTACCAGGTCTTCAAATTAGGTAAATACAACCTCAGATGAACAGCAACACATGACATATTACACTATTACATTATTTAACTAAGCCAAACTAAAGTGTGAAAAATGAAGTACACCCCATGATTCACTAGCTTGTAGAACCACCTTCAGCAGCAATAACTTGAAGTAATCATTTACTGTGTGACTTTATCAGTCTCTCGCTTCTTTGTCAAGGAATTTTGGCCCACTCTTTTTTACAACATTGCTTCAGTTCATTTAAGTTTGCTGGTATTCATTTATGCACAGCTCTCTTAAAATGGTGCTATGCATTATGGCCAAACATCTCCACTTTGGTCTTGTCTGTCCAAAGGAGATTGTTCTAGAAGTGTTGTGGTTTGTTCACATGCAATTTTGACAACCTAAGCTGTGCTGTCATGTTCTTTTTGGACAGAAGAGGCTTTCTTCCGGCAACCCTTCCAAAGAAGCCAGTTTGTTCAGTCTTTTTTTTGAATTGTGCTGTCTTGAACTTTAACATTTAATATGCTAACTGAGGCCTGTAGAGTCTGAGATGTAGTTCTTGGGTTTTTGCAGTTTCTCTGAAGATTGCACGGCCTGACCTCGGGGTGAATTTGCTGGGACGTCCACTCCTGGGAAGATTGGCAACTGTCCTGAATGTTTTCCCCTTGTGAATAATCTTTCTCACTGTAGAATGATTTACTTCAAATTGTTTGGAAATTACCTTATAACCCTTCCCAGATGGACAGAGAGCAATATTTGCTTCTCTAAGATCATTGCTGGTGTCTTTCCTCCTTGGCAAAGTGTTAATACACACCTGAATACTCCAGACCAGCAAACTGCCAAAACATCTGCTTTCATAGAGGTAATCACACTTGCTGATGATCAATTAACCAAGTGCATCTCCTACTTACCCTCTTAATTCCTGTGGAAACAGTAATGGTGTACTCACATAATACTTCTGCATTTTGGCTTAATTTTTGGTAAATACATAATAAAATGCTATAAGGTGTCATTTTTTGTAGTCCATCTGAGCCTGTATTTAACTAATTTTAAGACCTGCAAATACCAGGTGATTTTTATCATGTCCCGATAAAAAAAAACAAAAAAAACTTTCTTATTACCATGACTGTGTTTTGACAGAGTAGTACAATAAAACAATTTTGGTGTTTATAGCTAATTTCTCCTGACACAAGGATTGTGTGAGGGGAGAGTTCTTTTTTTAAAGAATTAATTTCTTTGGATTTTGTCGAGGCCTAAAGTTGGGGGCATGGGGACTTTGACTGACAGATGTGCCAGTACAAGCAGCTGTTTACTAGACCTCATGTTTGCTAATTTACTGATTTAGACCTCTCTACAATTTTTGTGATTTTGGTGCCTTTTGGAGCATTTTTGAATTCAATTTATCTGACAAATAATATGGCCTGCTGTGAGATACAGTTGCTAATAAGATGTACCTTGCTAACCAAGCTCGCAAGCATTAGTTGATAACTTAGCACTCCACCTCCTCACACAAATATGGTTTTCTTCTTGGCTTTAAAACACAAACATGGTGGTGGTCAAAATCTTAACACTTAGATATTAAAATGGGGAGTCCAGATGAGGTTTAGAATTTTCTCTCTCTTCATGAGACGATTGTCCTTACAATGTATTGACCGGTGAGTGTACTGTATCATTTCCTATTAGCATAAACAGCAATCTGACTTTTGTGGCTGCATTTGTCATTATTGCTGAATTTATAGCATCCAAAGCACATCTCAGTGGCCTGCCCAAGGACACTGACATGAGAACAGGAGGAACTCGGGATCAAACTACTGTTAGTGAACAACCCACTTTATCTCCTGGTGCCTCAAGATTGCTCCTATAAGTGCACTATGTATATATCAGTATAGTATGTTCTTTGCGCAATTAGAATTTAGGATGGAAATAGAATGCAGCATTTATAGTCATGTTGATAATGTTCCTGTTATTTTATTTTATTCTATGCCATCACCCTGAAATCCTGTAACCCAGCTAAAAGCTATGGGATGTCTTCATGTCACGTTCAGTCTTTTCTGAAATATATTTCGACTCAAAAGTCTTAAATTAACGTGTGTCTAGACACCACTATACTCACACACTTTCCATTTTCAACTCCCTCACTTTGACCTGTCTGACTCGGCTACTGTTATTCTTCACATTAAAGTAAAGGCTTACAGAAATATGGTTTACTGATTAATATATCCTAAAACATAATTGAAGCTGTTTATATAAGAAAAAAAACACCATATGGTGAGTCAACCCTTAGCTCTGATGAGGACACAGACTTCGTGCTCAGTGGCTCAGTGCGGCAGCCTGTGCAACAAGGTGCTCATTATATTTCAACTCATGCAACATGACAGCACTATATTTTCTTCTGCCCTTTGTGGCATGGGGAAGAATGGAATTCTTTTTTATGCACATGGATACAATTAGTTTAATTAGTTCGCCCACATTTAAACTTGCTGAGCATCTCACTGTGGAAATCCCATTACAACTCTTGAATGTGCAACTCTTTCCTAAGATTCATTTTAGATCAGCCCCTCTGATAATCACTTGGTGATAAAGAAACCACTGGGAGCAAAGAATAATTCATATACATAAATGACACAAAAATGGAAGCTTCCCAGATAGGTGGATTAGAGTGCTGCTTTGACTGAGACGGAGAGAAACTAATCAAGTACAGACATACAGACTTCCACTGACAATTGAGCTGGCACAAAAAGTTGATAATAAATTTGTTAAGAGTGCTTAAAAATGTGTTAATGAAGGAATAAAAAGATGTTCATTAGTACTATTTCTTATGATTGTTAGCTATATCAAACTTAAGGAAAGTCATACTACTGGTTTGAAGGACGTTCTTACAAGAAGCTAATGTTTGCTGTGAATAATAATTGTGGAATTAAAATATAATTCTGGGGTTAGAGTTGGATTATAAGCAATGACTCCTTCTGCAAGCAGCATTTTAACCCTTAAAGGGGACCTATTTTTCATTATAAGGGACCTATTCAGTATCATATTTCTATTCTTGGAGTCTGCTAGAGTAGCTTTGCATGATTCACAGGTTAAAATAATCCTTATTTATACTGGACCTTGCTACTTTCTCCTCAGTTCATCCTGTCTCTAAAACAAGCCATTTCAATTCCCCTCCGCTCCCTTAAAGCCTACTTACTTCTGATTAGCTGTTCCAAATGTTTGAAGGGCTGCCGGGTGGGGCTTGTGTGCTTACAGCCAGAGCTGTGTATATGAGATGACCATATTATTGATATCCCTTCTCAATGATAGTAGATGAGTCTTGCAACAGGTGGTCTGACCTCCACTAAGCTCTGATGCTTCAAACTTTATCACAGGGTTTTCAATACAAATTGCACAACAAAAATGAGCACTCCAAGCCCTGCCAAAAAATACATTCTCATACAACTAAATTGCATTGTCATGTTATGTTTCAAGGAAAACTTATTTTTTATAAAATTGCATTCTTGACATTCCAAAATTACGGCTGTACTCATACCTGTAACATACCTTTGCCATCCATTCATTCATCCTCTTTCCTGCTTTCCTGCTGTTGCTCTTTTTCAGGCAACCACTCATAGGGCAGTAAGAGAAGTTTCTAAAGTGGTTTCTAAATAATTAAAAAAAAATAATGATCCAACATACAAGTTGAATTCTAATCTCGTAGATGATACCTTTGTATAACTAAGCCATCTGGATACTGGTAAGGCTTAAAAGTAGGGATGCAGCCTTTTAAACTGGCATGCTGACACAGGGAGCTATTGCTGATGACCACCAATCACTTAGCACTAATTATCTGTGTTTGTGTGTTACACCTATACAGTTTATGAATGTACAAGCTTGCTAGTATTACCTGATTAGCCCTCTATCCTCTTACCCAAATATAGTCACACCTGACTCCAAAAACCAACATGGCTGCAGCCAAAACACTAACGTGTATGAGGTCACAGTGGCTGCATCCATCTTTGATATACAATGTATGACAACAAAACTAATATTCTTTAATGTTTAACATTGAAGTTGAGACTAATTTAATGGTGAATCCATGACTGAAATTACATTCATATCTTGTTTTCTGTTCATTCCTCGTTCAGCAATAAAGCCAGTAATGAGGAATAACAGCAGTATGCTGTCCAGGTATAGCCTGTCATGCTCAAACAGAAGGTGAAAGGTTTTCCAAAAACCTCTCCATCACTGTTCTTTGGGAGTTCATGTTGTTTTCATCTGACTCTCCTTGACTCATGCAGATATTTCTTTCCACCTTTTAATCTGTGGTAATTAGTCAGGAAGAGGGGTTGTGCTCCATGAATTGGCTGCTGGGAAACCAGTGTTATTCAGCTCTTATTCCAAACATACAGTTAGGCCCATAACTGAGTAAAGACACTTTTTTTTTTTTGTAATTTTGCCTCTGTACACCACCACAGTCAATTTCAAATCAAACAATCAGGATGTGACTGAAGTGCAGACTTTCAGCATTGGGTCAAGGAGTTTAACAAACGTATTTCATGAACCGTTTAGATATTACAGCTATTTTTATACATAGCCCCTCATTTGCAGAGGCTCAAAAGTAATTGGGCAAACTAACATAATTTTATACATGAGGATTGTTTTCAATACATGGTCAAAAATCCTGTCAATGACTGAAGTCTAGAACCCAAGGACATCACCAAATATTGTGCTTCCTCCCTTGAGATGCTCTGCAATTGTCTAATTACTTCTGAGCCTCTTAAATGTCTGTAATGTGATGCAGTACTTTTATGAACCCCCTTGAAATAAAACTCAAAATCTTCAGTTGTCTTGGTTGTTTGATTTGAAATCCAGAGGCAAAATTACAAATAAAAAAAAAAAAAAAAAAAAGTGCCATTGGCCAAAGATTTCAAATCTAATTTTGCCTCTGGAATTATTATTTTTTTAAATCTTTTTTTTTAATTAAAAAAAATTTTTTTTTTCTTTGCATAGAGAGAGAGGGAGAGAGAAAATACATATATTGTTAAGGGAAACAAAATAAGAAGGCTACATAGGGAAAAAAGATTAAACCAAAAAAACAAAAGTGTGACTCAAAAATGTCTTGGACCAAGGATTTTGAGTTTTTATAGCTTATGGTTCCTCTTGTTTTGGCAAGGTTCATGTTTTCCAATGTTTATTTTATTGTTTCTAGTTTCTGGTTCATTATTTCTCGGTGTGTTTAGTCTTAAGATTCGTAGCCCTTAGTTCTTGTTACTTTTTGTTCTGTTTTCTGTTAATGTTTAGAGATGTTTTTGCTGGATTTTTGTGTATAGTTTCACCTCCCTTATGTCATCCTGTATCCTGTTTTCAAGTCTCTGACTCTCTGTATAGCCAGTGACCTCCTCTTTTATTTTGGTAGTCTTTTGTCACTTGTGTCATGCATTTAGTTTCACTTCCCCTGTCTCCTTGTTCTTGATTAGTTTCAGTTGTTTTCTGTTAGGTGCCGTGGTTAGCACTGTTGTCTGACAGCAAGAAGGTCCTGAGTTCAAATCCACCATCTGGCCTGGGCCTTTCTGTGTGGAGTTTGCATGTTCTCCCCGTGTTTGCGTGGGTTCTCTCCGGGTATTCCGGCTTCCTCCCACAGTCCAAAGACACGCAGTTAGTGGGGTTAGGTTAATTGGTGATTCTAAATTGGTTGTGAGTGTGAATGCTTGTCTGTCTCTCTGTGTTAGCCCTACTACAGACTGGTGACCTGTCCAGGGTGTACCCCACCTCTTACTCCAAGGCTGCTGGGATAGGCTCCAGCCCCCACCCGTGACCCTGAATAGGATAAGCGGAAGAAAATGGACGGATGGATGTTTTCTGTTACTCAGGTGTTTCCTCTTCCCTGGATTGCCCTCAGTGTGTTCCTGTGGGTATATATAGCCTCAGTTTCTTTTTGTCATTTGCCAGATTGTCTACCTCTGTCTTGCTCTGGATTTTCCTTTGCCCTGGAGGAATGTGTTTGGTTTTTTTTGGACTTTTTCTTCAACCTGAATAAAAGGTTAGCTTTTCTTTATCCTCCCTGCCTCTGAGTCTGCATATATAAATATCAATCTTCTTCCGCTCATCCAATTCAGGGTTACAGGTGGGGCCTGGAGCCTATCCCAGCTACCATAGGGCAAAAGGCAGGGTACACCCTGGACAGGTCGCCAGTCTGTCGCAGGGCTAACACAGAGAGACAGACAAGCATTCACGCTCACATTCACACCTACAGCCAATTTAGAATTTCCAATTAACCTAACCCCACTAACTGCATGTCTTTGGACTGTGGGAGGAAGCCAGAGTACCCGGAGAGAACCCATGCAGACACGGGGAGAACAAACTCCACACAGAAAGGCCCTGGCCAGATGGTGGATTGGAACACAAGACCTCTTCCTGTGAGGCAACAGTGCTAACCACCATGCCACCTGTATAAGCAAAGTATACAAAACTAAATAAATGAGGAAAAAATAGAACTCTTACGGTTTGTCTATACATGAAAATTTTTTATCCATTTATTTATATTTAAAAAAAATATTAATCCTAATATTAATCCTAATAATGATAAGGTGTGGCCTGTTAAAATGTATTGTAATTGCGTAAAATAGACTTTACTGTTTTGTTCCACTCTGATCTAGCAGTTATTTAAATAAGTTCCCATTCTTTAATAAATCCACTGTCAGCAAGAATTTAGCAGCTCTTTCAGACAGTTATTTTTATCTGAGACCAAAACAGATAAACTGGTGAGTGAAAACTGGACTCAAACTCAGGTAGCCAGACATTCCAAATGAAAGAAAACGTGTCTGCTGGAATGTCTATACAGATAATGCTAAAATTGTTCCAGTTGAGAATATTTAGAAGAGATTTAAAACATCATTTTCAGTGACTCTGCTGTAATTCTCCCTAATTTGCAGTTTTGATTAGGTGGAAGTAAATTTGTCAGCCTTGAATTTTTATTCAAATCTCACTCTGGCCTGGTGATGAGGACAAGGAGATATATTGTGTTTGAAAATTCTCTCAAGTTTCTCTTATCTATTGAACCTGTGAAGCTGTTCCTGACTGAACTTGGGGATGTTTTTATTCAGGTGGAAATTTCAAAGAATAGCCCAGGGTATAAAATGTTGCTGTATAAATCCACATAGGGGCCTGCCTTTTAAAATGCTGATGTTTCTGTGCCATATAAAATGTTATTTGGTAGAATTCTATTGAGCTAAGCATCTTTCAAATTAGTCTGAAGGAAGCATGTTAACTCCAGGGTCCCAAGCTCCAATGTCCCATATTTTCAAAGTGATTGGAGGGTTTTAAATATAACATTTGTGTTAGCAAAATCTTTAAACAAACAGAACTATGCAAAACAAGTTGTCTGTAGCTGTAACATTTCATTACAGACCAAAGCTGTGCAAGAAACATGCTTTTTGTAGTCATCAGTAAGTATGGTATGTGGGTCAGTTTTGTTCAAAATCAGTAACACCAATGCTGCTGGCCATCCTATGACGAAAAAACTGATGTTTTGACATTAACTAATTTGAAAGAAATTTTTCCATTTTTAAACTTGTTTTATATCCTGTATAATACTGACAGGGACACATTCTGCTAATTTCCACCTCTGTAAGTCTTTGAGGGGCTGGGGTTCATAGAACCACTGCACAACTGAAGCATCTTCCTCTGGACCAAGCTCCATCTGAATGGCCTCTAAGGGTTCTACATCAAGGATGTTGTCAGCATAGTTTAGTGGTGACTCTTCAACATCAAAAGGTGAAACGCGCATTCGTTCGAAGTGCTGACGATCTCTCTTCTCACAATGCATCATGATCCACATGGTGCCCCACTGGGCAATATAGACTGGCTCAATGACCCAAGGGATCTCACAGACAAAGAAAATGGCTCCAATGATTTGAGATGTCCCTATACTCTACTGCATCTGTTCCGAGAGCATCAACATTTTTTCCACCAGCTATTCTCAAACTTAAATGGATAAGAAGCCCAGCGCTCTGCCTTGTAGCCAGGCGTGGAATGCAAGCTGCCCAGTGGGCCAATTTTGGTAAGGAGAACTGGCACTGCGGGAATCTTTGACTCTACTAGAGTAGCTTTACATGATAATATTTCAATGGTACACTGGGCCTTGGTGCAGCCCCTCAGTTAATCCTCTCGCAGGAAAAGAAAAAAAAAGATTTGAACAGCAGGAAGGTTAGGTTTCTCTGCTTTAACAGTAAATGGTAAATGGACTGTTCTTTTTAGCCATATAGTATTAACAAAGATGACTATATTAGGCATATCATCTGTCTATTACATCCTACAGATCCAAAAGTAGAGAAAAGCCTGAAGCCTGAGCTTTTGGCTCACAGGGATTTCTTGTAATACACTGACCTCATGATGATATATTAACATATTGCTTGCTGTTCCTTTTATAATGATGTCCACTGACAGTCAATATCTGCAGAACCCCGCAATAAGCTTCTCATGTACAATATAACTATAAAATTAGTGTAACTGGCATTGGCAGTCCAAAGACATGTATGTTAGGTTCTTTTTAGGTAAAGCCCATTGAGTTTGCATGTCATTGAAAGCTCTATATAAAGCCTTTCCTTTAGTTCTTCATATCTACTGTAACACAATGAATGTGATTACCCTCAGTGACTCATACACACACACACAATCAACCTTATCACAAATGCCACACACGTTTTGTTTAGTTCACATGAATCCAGACATCTTAAAGTTTAATTGGGATTTTTATGTCACCTGCAGGTGACAGGAGACGTATTATTCCCCCTCTTACACCTGTCGTCCACCAAGGTCATCCACAATAAGGCCCCACACACAGAACAAGAGGGCTGCCTGATTTGCATGCATAATATGCTGTTTTTATGTTAAATGCCTTGTCAAAAGGGAACACTTTCCTCATGAAAAAAATAATGGCATCATTTTCAATGGCACAGCTGGGTATGTTCCATATACTGTAATGCTATGCAGGGAGTGGCACCTCCTGGTTTTGTGTTTTTACTAGAACCAGAACAGTGACAGCCTTTTTCATTGCAGTACAGAACTGCTAGAAGCTGGAGTCTGAATATTAATGATGTGCTAAACTTTGAACAGTATACTTGAGATATTAAAAGCCCGCTGTTCTAAGTATTAAATTGAAAGAGTTGGTCGCTGCAGGCAGCATATTTTTTAGAAGGCAAATCAAGTTTGGTCACTGTGCTGTGCTGGTGTAGGGAATGAAATGCCATTTTAGCCCATTGAACGTGACATTTTTTTTTCTTCCATCTACCTCCCTGTACCTCTCAGAGAGGAAGTCAGAGGCATGACCTTTTCTAGTTTCCTTGAGGCTTTGCTGGAGTAAAATGCCCTTCGATATTTTGCTGCGCATCTGAGCTAATTGAATCTAAAAGATTGCATGCGAACCCAAGGCTGTGGTAATGAGAGCAGAGCTGCCTGCACACAAAAGGTCTGTAAATTGATAGAAAAGGTGGGTGAGCCCTCTGACAATTTGCCTCAGACAGAGCCTCCAAAGGGCAATCTCCTACCCTGCCAAAAGGGCACAAAGGGACGAGTGTTTAGTTGCAGCCTCTAACCCACAGATCCAGCTGTCAACTTTATCAGACATCATTCTGATACTAAATACCTCACTCTCTCAACAAAAGTGAAACCAGGGTATTTACTATGGCAAAGATGTTAAATGACAGGCTCACTCTTTTCAGTTAGAACAGTTTATGCTCGCTGCATCCATTCCTCTTTTCACAAAAGCCTTAGTATTCATGGTTGTTGTTAACCACTTTAATTCTTGTTTTTGACCTAAAACAGATTTAAAAAAAAAAAAAAAAAAACAACAACAACCAAAATAAAAAGCATATGTGTGATGTAGAATGCAATGTACATGCTTTGATGTTATCAAAAGCTTTTATCTTGAATGTCCTGTAGGGTCCCACAGGACTACATTCTTGGGCCAATTTTACTCACACTCTAGCTCGATGATCCACCTAATGCATGCCAAAATGTCAGCTTTTACATGTATGCAGATGACACAGTTGTCTTTACAAATGCAAAAGATACCCAAGAAGCATCCCTAATTCTTAGAAAGGCTATAAACCAGGTCCTAGAACAGGTCCAGTAAAGGTGACACATTCCAGAGTTTTGCTTTAAATTCCAGTGTGTTCCTTTAAAGGGAAAGAACTTAAATGAGTTCAAGTAACTTGGGGTCACAGTGGGTTTTACTTGAAAAGTTATTCAGCATTGTAAAATTTCATTTACAAAATTTTAGTCAATTTAGTCTACTTGTGATTATTAATGTGTCTAGCAGTTCTTATAACACCATGAGGCTTTTTTTTGTTTTTGTTTGTTTTTTGTTTTGTGTTTTTTTTGTATATTCAGTACTAAATACTAAAATGTGCAACAACACTTAATTCAGTGGAATGGCTTTTCAAGAAATCCGTGAAAATGTGAAAAAAACAATGTTTTCAGCCTTGAGAATGGCATTTTTTTTTTGTTTAGGTATGTTTATATTATGTGTAATGTTTTGCATGGACCTGCCCCACCTCCTTTAAACTAATTTATTAAAATAGAGTGACAGTGAGTATGTTTACATCTTAATGCCTCTTTTGAGGCAATTTTTGAATGCTTGGGATTGATGGCCAAATATTTCATTTGTCAGCTTTTCTTGCAATTTTGAACTTTATGGTCTACTGCACACTTCTGCAAATTAACAAATATTTAATAAAATGGTACTTCATTTCCATATTTAAACATAATATTTCTGAAAAACACATTGCTGCCAGTAAATAAATAAATAAATAAAGGAAAAAAATAAAATAAAATGTTCAAGCAACACTGTAAAGTTAGCTCACAGTGTGGTACTGGTGCTATGCTACTACAACTTCATTATGATGATGATTAGATTATTTCAATTCAATTCAATTTTATTTATATAGCGCCAATTTACAACAATAGTTGCCTCAAGGCGCTTTATATTTTAGGGTAAAGACCCTACAATATTAGACAGAAAACCCCAACAGTCAAGTGTGAGCAAGCACTTGGCAACGGTGGGAAGGAAAAACTCCCTTTTAACAGGAAGAAACCTCCGGCAGAACCAGGCTCAGGGAGGGGCAGTCATCTGCAACGACCGGTTGGGGATGAGGGTAAACAGAAGAGAGCAGAGGGAGACAGGACAAAAAGGCACACTATGGGAGAGAGACAGAGTTTAATAATAATGAATGATTAAATGCAAGTGGTGTATAAACACATGGAGAGTGAAAGGAAGTGAAGAAGAGAAGTGAGGAAATGAAGAAGAGGAACGATACCGTTGATCATAATATTTTACTGCGCTATATAAATAAAATTGAATTGAACAGTTGAACAAAATGATCGACCTCTGTGGGAGAGAAGTTTAGGTAGCTGCTTTGCATTGTGTTGGCACATGGCATTGAAGATGATAAAAGTGGAGGAATTACAACCAGCACCTTACCACCATACCACCCTGAGCATGCCTGATCTCATCTGATCTCGGAAGCTAAGCAGGGTTGGGCCTGGTTAGTACTTGGATGGTAGGCTGCCTGGGAATACCAGGTGCTGTAAGCTTTACTCCTGCAGAAAGTCACGCTCCTGACGTGTGGAGAAAGAGCACTGAGAAAAAGAGGCAGTGGCTAATGCAAAGAGTACACATTTAGTGCAATGAGGGGGAATGACTTGTTAATAACTTTCAAAAGCCACATCTGTCATATTCTGATGAGTTAGGTTTATGGTGAGAGCAGAGAAACCTCTGAACAATCGGTTAGGGTTGGAGCATATTCCTAGGGTTGGTCTTTTGAGTGAGAGCAAAGAGAGCCAAATTTAAGGCTTGAATCCATAAATGACCAGTTTGTGCACCAGCCAGCGACTTACGGCCATACCACCTTGAGCACGCTGGATCTCACCTGATCCCAGAAGCTAAGCAGGGTTGGGCCATGTTAGTGCTTGGATGGGAGACTACCTGGGTATACCAGGTGCTCTAAGCTTTTCTCTTGCAGAAAGGCACTGCTCCTTAAACTTAGCTATAGCACTTTCAGAAAGACATCTACTGTAATAAAATTTTTCCCCCACTGCTGTTTATTGTAAATTCAAAAGTTACTAAGAAAAGTAACTTTTCTTTAAGATTAGATTAGTGTGCTTTCACCATGAGACTAAGGTAACTTGGGTAATTAACTTCATAGGTGAGCTAGCTGGATTGCTACCAGCAAAAAACTAATGAGGGATAGGCAACTTTAAACATGTCAATATTTATATTGCTTTTAGACTGTTTTAATTGGATTTAATTGGATTTTAATTTAATTTAATTGTTTTAAAGATAATCCTGTTCATCAGTTTTGGCTGATAGTAACCTGGCTAACTCACTTATGCAAGCTGATGTTACTTTGCTGCAGTGGTAGAAATCTCTATCTGTAACCTAATATGGATTTTAAATTAAAAATCATTAAAAACAATAAAACTGAAGTAGGAGATTAGTGTGAACTAATACGTAAATTTTGGTCCTAGATTATAAGTTTTTTCTTCTTTGCAGTTTTTGTTGCCTAATGACCGACTTGCAAGCAAAATAGTGTAGTAAAGTCAGAAGGGGACCCCACACAGAATACACAGGATGGTACATGTTGTGGGGTAGAGTTTTGGTTAATCACAGCTGTAACTAAAACCTATTCTCTGCTTGCTCAATGACACATGTATGATATTAATAATTCTAGCTTTTAGAAAGCATCAGTTCCTGTCAAATCTTCAGCATGTTATTATCCTCAGAAAACTGTGATTAAAAATGCATTAGCCATGAACAGCAAAATGCTGATGCCCCTCTCACAAATGCACATATACACGCACTGAACTACTGTATGAGTGATTACACCAAATCTTGCAACAGGCATTCCAGAACAGTCACAGTAGTTAATAATTCTTTAATACATTCATATTCATTTATATCAACCGATGATATGATAGATCATTGAAAAAAACAAACTCCAAACACGTTTTAATGGCAGCAAAGGTGAAGTTATGCTACAGTATGCCTGAACATCTGTCTCTCTTATTTAGTGGATGAGTAATCATAAACTAAGTTTGGTAAAAAACACTTCTGAATCAAGACATGAAAATCCTATTACCAGCAGACTGCACTCAGAGACTGCATGGCTTGTAATTAAGTAGAGGATCATGGACCTCCAGCTGACATCCATCCACTCAAACTAACCCCAAATTTCTTCTACAGGGAACTGGATGCTGATATATAAGTCTTTACTGCACTTGTGTATTCAGCATTTAAAAAATATGACACTAAACAATGAATTAAATTCGGTATGCAAGTGCTTTATAGTCTAACCACAAACTTGTATTTTATTGGGATTTTATGTGATAGACCAACATAAAGTAACACACAATTGTGAAGTGGAAGGAAACTGATACATGGTGTTCAAAATTTTTAACAAATAAAAATCTGAAAAGTGTGACGTGCATTAGTATTCAGCCCCCTTTACTCTGATAC
>VUQI01031372.1:19109-34830 GCA_015106735.1 Paratilapia polleni
CTGTAAAAATGACAGACTTTCACGTAACTGAAGCTGTCATGAAGAGGCAATGGGAATCATTTGGCTGGCTGGTTTGCTCTTTGCTTGTTAATGTTAAACTATAGCTGGAAGGATGCCTGTCACAGTGACACCAGTATCCTAGGTGTCTAATTAGGTCTGTTTAAGTTATTCACTCTCCCCCGTCTTCTCCTCTTCCTGTCATTCTCTTGTATCCATACATTCATTTCTTCCTCTCCTCTTTCCTCCCTCCCTCCGACTCTCTCTCCACCCCCTTTGAGTCTATTAATCTCTTACCCTCTGTGTCTCGTCCTTCTTCTCTCCCTCTTTCTTTTTTCTTCCTCACAGTTGGTTGTAATTAACTTCATGTAAAGCAACAAGGGAGTGCTTGTTTTCCGAGAATAGCGGTCAGAACTCTGAATGAAAACAAAGTGAGGGCTGAATTGGTGTTTGCTATCATAAAAGAAATGCCAGATGGGTAATTAAAGTTGACAGTAAACATTATTAGAATCCATATAGATCCTGTTATTGATGGTACACTATATGTGCGTGAATCTCTTTAAATAATATCAGGAAACACATTTTTATATAAATAGAAAATGGCTACATGAATGCAATGTATCAGAATGAAAATATATTTATATTATTATGGACTATATTTAAGAGACCCAGCTTACTGATTCAGGTAATGTTGCTTTAGAATACCCCTAGTGTTGAGTTTTCTGATTTATTATCCCACTTGGTAATTTGTTATTGGTTAGACAGCTAACAATACAAGCTTCTAGTGGGTCCTAAGTGATGATTGAGAGGAATACTTCTGTATGTGTCTTTACATTGTTATCTTTAAGTCCTGCGTTATTATACCTTTTTAAGCCACAAACACCACTGATGATGCCTTCTCAGACCACACCCATTTTACACCAGGGAAAAATGCGTATTATGGGGAATTATAAATAATTTACAATTTAGAGGGCTTTTCCCTTTTTTTTTTTTTTTTTTGTCATATATATTGTTACAGTGGTGGAGGCTTACATTAAATAGTTTGGCTAAAGTTTCAAATAATGAGGTCAGAGTATGTGCAAGTAAACCATATAAGTCAATAGCTCAGGCATCAGGCTGCTTTAAATGCTCAGTTTCACATAGGTTTTTCTACTCTTGGATCTGCATGATGTCATAGGGTTAGGGTTAGATGGCACAAGAAATTTGGCTTAAAGGGAGAGGAGCTAAAACAGCTTGTTTTAGACAGAGGAGCTGCACCAAGGCTCAGTATAAGATAAAGAAGGATTATTTTGAACTGTTCTGTCATTCAACTCTAGTAGAGTCCACAAATAAAAATATGGCGCTGGAAATGAGCATCATAGGTCTCCCTGGCACCTTGGCCACCTAATCCCCTCACCCATTAATCAGTACTCACGTGCTGGACCATGGCCATATTTGAATTCGACGTTCACTTTGATATCAGCTATATGCCTGTAAAGTTTTGTGACTGTATTTTGCACAGTTCTGATGTTGTTGCAGATATACAGTGAGGCATGTGACATGTTCCTCTAGTGCGATGAACATAGTGTACTGTATTTTGTTTTGATCCCTTATGTCCTAATGCTCAAAATGCTCACTTGTTTATGGATGGGTATGGATGGCCAAAAGGGTGTTTGAAAGCCTTTAGAATCACAATCTAGATCACAATTCTCCCTTCAGATTTTGCTGGAGTCTTGATCATGATTGTGATTACTCGTGCATATGGTCACAAAGTCTGTCACTTCTAGTCAAATTAATTGACCTGTAACTCCCGAAGGTTTTGATATTGATTATATTAATGTGTGTAGTTCTACCAGGATCACTTGAGTCAAAACAGAATTGTTATTCCATCTTCAGTCATTTATATTTGGCGGTATGACACATCCCACGGAGAGGAGCCAAAGGACCCCCTCTCAGAATAGAGCAGCTGCCAGTGACAATGGATATGACATTGATTAAGACAGAAATAGCATCAATAGCATGAAATGATGGAGGTGGGTTGCAGAGTGGTTTGTAAAGGCAGCAGCAACTGTACGCAGGCTCAAGCAGAAAATGGCACACTCCAAATGAGATTTCACAATAGGTTGTACAGAAGGTTATCAGCTGAGCCATCAGCAAATGTGGGCAGACATCGAGATCACCTGTGGTACTGGTACTGCTGGCTGAGCTTGATCTTTGGGTGTGCCAAAACTAACGCTCAATCTGTTTATAACTCAAGTTACCTTTCAGTGGAGTTGGGGTTCATTGTCTTTACCTCTGCCTCTTTTTCTGCCCCCTGTGTCTGTCAGAAAGAGGACAGGCTGCAGCTTGACCGTTTAAAGGACCAAAAATTTTTTGTAAAAGTGGAAAGAATAGGAAAGTGGGATGTGCACGAGACCCCTGAAAAGTAGATCACATCTCCAATTAAGATCATCCATGATATAAAACCATCAGATTGTCCACCCTTAGGTTTATTAATCTGCCCCTAAAATGCACAATTTAATCTTGTCTGAGTAACATTTGGTAACAGCTCCAGTGCCTTGCAGTTTTAATACCTTTTTAAAAAAAGAATGTACAGTCCTCGTGGATTTCTTAATAGCACATCAAAAATGTACTGCATAGTTCCTCTTTTAACGTGAATATGATCGTTGGTGGTTGTGAAGAAATGAGTTCAGGTCAAGGATGTTATCATACCCATATGGTTCCTGGTATTTAATATGAAAATCCAGCATGATTCCCATTTCAGTACCCCCTATAATGTTATTACCCCCCCCTAGGAGGAGAGATTTCTCTCAGTGCCAATTAACTTGAGTGAAGCAGCCAATTAGTGATTCTCCAGCTATGGCAGTGCTTCTAATTCCATTTCTTTCAGCTGTTTCATGAGTTTCATGTTGCCTTTTTGTTCACGTTATAAATAAGCCCACAACTTCAAGCTTATAAATCTGCTATGTTATCGTTTGCCCCGAGGCAGCAGCTCTGACCAGTAATGTTAACCGTGCTGTCTGCTGTACACTTGGTGCTCACCGCTCACCATTCATGTTGCCATGATTCCCCCCCCAAGGCCACAAGCAACATCACCACACCCAAACGACACACACAAAGACAAAGCTGTATGCCCTAAATCCCTCTGTGAAACATCAGACAGTTTGTGGCAAAACAGGAGATTTAGACATGAACGACTGTAGTCTGACACTGATAAGGAAGCCGGATGAGGGGTTATGAACAGTTAACTAATAAAGCTACAGGCCCTCAGAACTGCTGTACATGGGGAGCTCAGATTTTCAAGATCATCTTCAAATGCACTAAAATTGTTGTAAATTAACTTTCCTTTTCTGTTCCTCAGAATCCCCATGCAGCTGACTTTTTAAATCCATCCTTTATTGTCTGTAAAGACTTTAGCTCTTTAATACTACTTAAATATACAAACACAGCCTCTAATTGTGAAGCGCCACAGCTACTTTACACAGTGTTATGTTGGTAAATGAGCCGCTCCATATTGGGCAGTTTACTTAAATTGCTGTATTTTAATTATTTTCTATCAAAAAGTAGCATGAAAGTGGCAGTCTGATCACAACCAGTTACATAGTGACAGTGTTTTCCCCCCAGGCTTTAATTTTAGTCAAATTTAAGATTCCATTACTCAAGATAATTCCGATTTTTCTTGTTAATTTCTGGAATTTCCTGCTTTTTATGACTCACTGTGGTGATCTGCATGAGCTGCACGATAATGACGATGTTCAGAGTAATGATGATGTTAATGAGTGTGTGGTGTTTGTTTACATGCAGGACCAGAATGCCAAGGAGAAAGCTCTGCAGAGCATCTCCTCCATGTCCTCGGCTCAGATCGTTTCAGCCACGGCCATACACAGCAAGCTGCTGCCTGGAATAGTCCGCGCCAGCTTCCCCGGCAACGCGCAGGTACACACACACATACATACACAGACGTACTGTATTTCTTCTCTACAAGTAAATACGGGAAGCAGGACATGAATGCTTTTTTTAAAAAAAAGCAATTTGAAGTTTGAACACATGCAGAAATTGCATTGCATGCATGGTTTCCAGTCTCAATCCAGTGTATTAATGTGTGTGTGTGTGTGTGTGTGTGTGTGTGTGTGCGCGCGCACATTTTCAGCTGTGGCAGGGAATGATTCCTGGAGGACAGTCCAGCTCCACCACAGAAGAGTGAGTCGCGCTCACCTTATACGTTCTCATCCAACTTTAACATGTTACTCCTTTATTGGTTTGTTATTCCATGAGCACTGAGATCCCAGCATTCGTACACAACTACAAACTATTATGGTATATTAGGGCCATTGTAGTAAAATAAAATAACAGAGCCTTGTGGTGTGGGCATGGGACACATTTCGAGAAAGAACTCAGAATTTTCCAGGATAAAATTCAGGATTTTTTGGAAAGATTGTAATGCCCTAAATTTGACACAAAAAAAATCTGTGATTAAAGTTACAAATTTACAAGAAAACACTTGGGAGATTTTTTTTTTTTTTTAATCAAGGAACTTGATAAGCGGTCAGTTCATCCAAATCAGTATGTTGTTTTCTTCTGAATGGGCCCAATTTACAGCACTGTGAAGTCCGGATGCTTCTGATAGTATGCTAATTGTGGTAATTTAGAGGTCATTCTAAAATCAGGAGTAATTTCTTATTGCTTAATCCAATTGCAAAGAAGGCTATAATTTGATTACTTCATCCACTGCAGGCATAACACATGTGAATCAGCAGCATTACTGGTGTGAAGAAGTTGGTCCAGCCTTGCAAAGTAAAGCAATGTGGTTCACTGACCAAGACAAAAAGGAAAAAAACATTTTTTTTTCTCCTGAAACTTTTTTTTTTCCTCCACAAATCTGTGACAGAAAATTCTTTCTTCTAGTTTTCTTTTCAGAATATTACCCTTAAATCGCTCTGTAATTTTTGTTTTCACCTACAGTGGCCATAATATGCAGTTGTATTAAACACAGCGAAACATGCATTTTGTTTCAGTGAACTTGTAATCATATGACTATCACCCTCACATCAGAAGCTTTTCACTCCACTGTAGCCGTTATTGCTGAGTATTTGCCGTGTTTGTGAAATGTCAGAAAAGGTTCATCCCATTTACCAAGTGTTTTGTGAGGTATGACCAACAAGCCAAAACTCAAATATATAGGTATTCCATTTACGGAGATTTCACAATGTTGTCAGTCTCAATTTGGCTTACAGTTACGGATGCATTTTTTTTTGCAGCAGACAGAAACATCACAAGAATCCCCCAGACACATTCAGAGACACACCATCAGACTGGATATGTGCATGATTATATGAGGTGATAATTCAGAAACCATAAAATTAGTTCACAGGACTGTTGCCTGGAATCTGTCTTCTCATATCTTGCAAAATACTGATAAATTTTACTTTCAGCATGAAGATCATATACAGAGTTTAAACCTCCTGCTGGTTCCTTGGCCTACATTAGTTTCTGTTCACATGGCTAGCAGCACCAAGTTCAAACCCTTTTCATTTCATCGCCTGCTGCTCTTACGTGCACATGAGATGATGATAATGGTTGTAAATGGGGCTGGTATAGCTTTTACTGAACTCAGAGCTGCTCTTGATCCATGTGTTCCTGCTACTGTTCATACAAGACACAGAGCAGACTTGCTTTCTGTATAATGTAAGTACAATGAGACTGGTCCTACTGTGCCTGTTCTTCTTTCAGCCTTTAAATGCTTCTTTTCTGTTTGTGTCTCTGTTTCTCTCAGCATCAAGCCGTTCTCTCAGCAAGCCTACTCTGTGCAGACAGCAGGGACCACCACGATCTCAGGTGAGACAGACCATAGTACAATTATCTTCTTTTTGTAAAGCGGACTGGCGGTCCTCTCTCCTGCCATTTAGGCTACTGCTTCTCTACAGGATGGTTTTTGACTCTGTCTGAACACCTGGGTCTCCAGTCCTCCTACTTTTGTCTTGTAAAGAGGTAATAGGAGGGAAAAGGTGTCAATCCGACTTTTCTTACATCATCTGTGCTAAAAGTTTGCTACTTCTGTTAGAAGCAACTTTGAAAATATTGGATAGAAAGTGCAATTCCTAGGAAAATTGCACTTTGATTGCTTGGCATAGCTTTTGTAGCTTGCTTGCAGCTGCTGAGGCTTCTGTTTACTAGCTGAAAAAGCTAGTAAATTTTAAACTTGGAGCCATGTACCCTACTACATGGGGTAGTAGGGTAATAAGCAGTGTTCATTTTTTCCTATCAAGTTATCAACTAACCCTTTCTATTAATGACACCCGTGGCCGTTACACGAACTGCTGTGTCTCTCACATTAGTGTGCAGCTGGTGCGTGCACACTGGCAAACTTACTATAAAAATTACAAAATTACTATAGAAAGCAAACTTATGCATCTTTGCATCCATTATTAACAGTTTGACTGACTACATCACAGAATATATCCAGTTTTGTGAACATACCTTCTTACCAGTTAGGACTGTATGCTGCTTTGAGAACAATAAGCCTCGAATCACTAGGGACCTGAAAGAACTGCTCAATAAAAAGAAGAAAGCCTTCAGGTCTGGGGAAAGGTAAGAGCTGAGGAGAGTGCAGCATGACCTAAGGGTGAAGCTGAGGAAATGCAGGGACTCCTACAGGAAGAAGCTGGAGGCCAAACTTGAGCAAAACACAAGGGATGTGTGGTGTGGAATGAAGAAAATCACTGGGTTTAAGGTGACAGACAGACAACCAGCGGGCAGCCTGGAGAGAGCAAATGAGCTTCAACAGGTTTAGTTCACAGCCCTCTGCTGCCTTCTTCACCACACACTCTGGCCACCAAGTGAACTGTGGATCTGACCCACCACAACTGAGGAACTCCCCCTGCTTGGCTGTGACTTGAGGTCAGGTTAGGAAACAGCTGGAGAAACTACAGCAGAGCAAGGCTGCTGGCCCTGATGGCATCAGCCCCAAGGTTCTGATGACCTGTGCTAGCCAGCTGTGATCCTGAGTCACATTTACATCCTGAGTCTGAAACAGAAGAAGATACTGGTGTTATGGAAAACATCCTGTGCAAGGCACTTGGGAGCAAGTATGAGTGTCACATCCTTTTGATTTTCAGCGAAAATTTGACCCATCCCGTCCTTCACATACAAATCACCCTTAGCCCAGGCTGTTAGTACCATCTAAGAGAGTCGAGGAAGTTCTCTCTCTCTCTCTCTCTCTTTTTTTTAAGCTATGTGTCATTCTGTTCAGACATTGGCAATACAAAGTGTTGAATACATGAAAAAGTTACCTAATAACTTAATAATCTCATCTGATTTTTGGATAGTCTAACCTGCTGACTGCACCCACATTATTAGTTTTGCCTTTTCAGAGTGGAAAACAAACTCAGCTGCATGCCGGGTGCTCTCAAATGTTGAACGGGGCACCCAAACTAATCAGTTCCTCAACATGGCTATGTGTACTTGACTTGAAAAAGTTTGAATTTGACAGTGTGTCTCCAAACAATGTTGGTTCTCATAAAATTAGGTAACAACTGCCATTGGAAATGGCCAAAAACATGTCTAGTCTTTATCCACTGATGAAAAGTCTTTTTCAAAGGGCTAATCCAGCCGTGGGACTGACTACAGACGGGGTCAATAAAAGCTGCTTTTCAGGAATTTAAGAAAGCACCGTTGAGCTTTCTCAATGTACTTTTAACGACCCACCGAGGTCTGTGTCAGATTGTAAATTTGCCTCAGAGTGGATGATAGCACCTGCTAGTTAGAATAGCATGAAATTAAGTGATGAGAGTAGAGAGGATTTTGAAAATTGAGCATATGAGTTTTAAGGCAACAACCAGGGGATTTCACTGTGGCCTCTACATTGTTACCCCTTTACATCTACTGTTGTTAACTGCTTTTGAGTGCTGCACCTTTACCTCAGCTGGGCTTTGTCCTCGGGACTTCAGTAATGGCATAAATTTTTATATGTTTGCATTACTGCTAACCCTGTTAAATAGCATGATTGCACATGATGACAGTGGTGAAGTGGGGTTAAATGGTCTGTGTGTGTGTGTGTGTGTGTGTGTGTGTGTGTGTGTTGTCAAGGCTATGAACCTCCCAGTGCAGCCCAAACACACAGAGAGCCGGCATGGCAGGGTCGCTCCATCGGCACCACCAAACTACGACTGGTGGAGTTTTCGTCTTTCCTGGAGACACAGAGGGACCAGGAGTCAGTGAGTTACTCTGCACACAATTGCACACAATTGCACACATACAGCCCCAGACTACAATAAGCACTCCCTATTGTCCCATAAACAGAGATGACAGATAACCCTGCAGCAGAGAACAGCGTTAAAGCCCTTTGTGTGTCGCCCAGTATGAATAACGTTTGTAAAGCTCTATCTCTCTGTCTGCTCAGTCTATCTGTCATCCTGCCACACTGTGGACTCAATGCCATTTTTCTACCTTGGGCTCATAGACAGCTGGCATTCATCTTGTTGCTTTTTGTTTGGATAGTGAAAAAAAACGGTTGTATAGTGACTTTGAAATAGATTCAGTTGTCAAACGGCATCATGGTTCCTGCATCATTTACATTACTGGAAATAAATGGAGTCCTTAAATGTAGATCCATCCCACTGAAGTCAAATTTAACATTCAGATTTATTAGTAGACAAAGACAAAGTTGGGTGAAAATGCACCATAAGCCATGTCTTAAAGGAAAATTCTGTATTTTTTTTAAAACAACCAGATTTGCAGAGTTGAACAACCAGGGGGAAATATTTGATTGTTATATAAAGTTTTTTTTTTTTTTATCTCCACTATAGGTCGGCATATTTGGCCAACATTGCATTAAACCCTATAATTTTATACAGAGTAAAGTCAAACTAACCCAAAAGCAGTTGAGTGTTTTTGTGGAGAACAAACCACTAACAGGTTGTGGTTTTATTTTGAAAAGTTGGAGATATTCAAATACAAGTAAAATCTCTAATTGAGCTTTGAAATAGAAATTGGAAATCTGTTTTCAACGTAATATCGTATTAATCAGCAGCTTGTAAAGGCACTGAGATAGCAGTTGAATTATTAACCACTAATCCCTCAGTCTAATTTTGTAGTTTTAGCCATAATTTCCATCAGGTATGGTAACATTTTACTGCACAACTTTACAGAAACACCATTATGCTGGCATTCAGTGTTTCTTACTCAAATAGTTTGTAACATTTTTAGAACCCGACCGATACTAGATCTTTAGGGCCTATACCAAATTTAGGGAGTAAAAGATAATGATACAGTTAGGTCCATATTTTTTTGACAAAGACACAATTTTTGTCGTTTTGGTTCTGTGCACAACCACAGCGGATTTTGAATCAAACAATCAAGATGTCATTAAAGTGCAGATTTTCAGCTTTAATTCAAGGAATTTAACAAATGCATTGCATTAACTGTTTAGGAATTACAGCCAATTTTATATATAGTCCTCCATTTTCAGAGGCTCAAATGTAATTGGACAAGCCAGCATAATTTTAAATATAAGGACTGTTTTTAATACGTTGATGAAAATCCTTTGTAGCCAATGACTGTCTGAAGTCTTGAACCCATGGACATCACCGTATGCTGCATTTTCTCTCCTGAGATCCTCTACTAGGCCTACTAGCACTCCTTCCGTTGCTGCTTGTTTGCAGGTCTTTCCGCATTCAGTTTTGGCTTCCGTAACTCAACCCAGTAGAGCATGATTTTCAGCATGCTCTACTGGGTTGATCTCAGGTGACCAACTTGGCCGTTGAAGAATATCTAACTTCTTTGCCTTGAGAAACTCTTGAGTTGCTTTTGCGGTATGCTTTGGGTCATTATCCATTTGCACTGTGAAGCTCCGTCCGATCAGTTTTGCAGCATTTGGCTGAATCTGAGCAGAGAGTATAGCCCTGTATACTTCACAATTCATCCTACTACTTCTGTCAGCAGTCACATCATCAATAAACACTAGCGACCTGGTTCCACTGGCAGCCATACAGGCCCGTGCAATAACAGTGCATCACCACGTTTGACAGATAATGTGGTATGCAGATCATGAGCTGTTTCTTTCCTTCTGCATACTTTTCTCTTCCCATCATTTTGATACAAATTCATCTTAGTTTTATCTGTCCAAAGAACTTTCCTTCAGGACTGTGCAGACTCTGTTGGATGTTTTTTGGTAAAGTCTAATCTGACCTTCCTGTTCTTGTAACCAGCGGTTTGCACCTTGTTGTAAACGCCCTGTATTTCCATTCATGAAGTTGTCTCTTGATTGGAGACCCTGACAATGATACACCTACCTCTTCGAAAGTGTTCTTGCCTTGGTGAGATGTTGTGAACGGTTTTTGTTAACCATGGAAATAATTCTGCGATCATCCACTTTAGTTGTCTTTTGTGGTCTTTCAGGCCTCGTGGTGTTGCTGAGCTGTCTGGTGCATTCATTCTTTTTAAGAATATACCAGATTGATTTGGCCACTCCTAAAGTTTTTGATGTCTCTCTGATAGGTTTGTTTAAGTTTTTCAGCTTAATGATGGCCTCCTTCACTTGGGCCTCACAAATTACAGTGAAAATCTATAAAATACAAATTCAACACTTTGAATCAAATTCATGACAAATATTTGCTCCATTTGTCATGAAATAACAAGAGAAGGGGCCTCACCTGACCATGAAACTGCTTGTCAGTCAATTGTCCAATTAATTGGAATGGCTGTAATTCCTAAATAGTTAATGCAAAAACCTTTAATGACTGAGATCTAAAGACACTGCAGTGCCACCTAATGTTGCTTTATACTTTTCTCCAAATAAGATCCATTTTATACCTTCAGTACAGAACAGGATCCTAGAACTAACTTTAGGTATTTTACCCAATGTGTTTCGAGCGGTTTCCCGCCCGTTTCCACATTTTCGGCGTCCTTGCTCGCCTAATTCAGCCTCTTCTCTCCTATCAGTACAACAAGCACCTTTTTGTGCACATCAGCCAGAGCAGCCCGAGCTACAGCGACCCCCTGTTGGAGTGTGTGGACATCCGGCAAATCTACGACAAGTTCCCTGAGAAGAAGGGCGGCCTGAAGGAGCTGTTTGACAAGGGCCCGCAAAACGCCTTCTACCTGATCAAGTTCTGGGTGAGCAGACAAACTTTTAATCCTTTTCCCATTTACTTGAGCTTTTTTTTTCAGTACCTTATTCAATCAAAATATCTCTGAAATACTTGTGTACTAAAGTCAACTTTTTTCTATTTTGCTCCTGAAAATACTTTGGACATCACTGAGTAGGGTCAGCATGCACCGCACTCCAGACACCCCCGCTTCCACCCAGGAGCGGCCCCTGTATTTTTCTACCCAGCATCATGTCTTTGTCTGGACTTTTGTGTGTGTGTGTGTGTGTGTGTGTGTGTGTTCTGTTTCTCCACCTGGAATATGGAGGTGGTGGGTTGATGAAAGCGCAGACGCTTTGTTTGAACACCTGCTCACCTCCTGACTCACAGGTAGCTGTTTTCACCTGTGTGTGTGTTTGTGTGTGTGTGTGTGTGTGTGTGTGTGTGTGTGTGTGTGTGTGTGTCTCACTTTACTGTCCTTTCTCAGAACTGCTACATATACCATAGGACTTTCAAAAATCTCACTCTCAAAATAACCCTAACCTTTCCTGTTCTAACATAAACAATTTATTATGAACTCACCTATCAAATGGTTTTAATTTCCATCCAAAAAAGAAGCAAACAGAAGTTTAGCCACTGCAAAACACAGTAAAAATAAAATGGCTGCATTAAAGGAATGAATTAAGTTGTTAAAATATGAATTAAATGTGTGTGTAATTGTCCTTAAAATTATCTCTGTTAAATGGGTTAATCTTTACATTTTACTGTTCCAAATCAGACCTATTGCCTTAAAACATGCCAAGTAATCACATTTGGTGCTTGACAAGATGTTAGTTTTGGATGGTTTCAGTGCTTACTATGGAAAAAAAACATACTCAGAAAAACAACACAGTGGTTACATTTATGCTTTAATTTTCATATTTTCAGACAACACTTCAGTGAGATGATGATACTTCACACTCATTATACCGTAGCATTTTGGAGTATTTTGGTGGCCACTGGGTTGATGTTCTGCCATGTTTTTGTATGACCCTATGACCTCATTGTATTGTTAGTAGCTAGTAATAGGTCGCCCAAGACCTTGCCTTTGGAAGTAACCTAAAGTAATATGGATATTGTGTCAGTAATGCACCTATGACAGCATTACAAAAAATGTGTAATTGACACTTTTTCCTCTGTCATTGTGATAAATCAAATTTTAAAAACACCATCCTCCATGCTTCTATGCAAGTATTACTCTTGCACTGCTTCAACATGTGCAGAAATCCAAGGCTTGCAGGCTAGTTGCAGTTGCTAAGGTATACCTGGAGAACCCCTGTTCCAGGGCGGGGTTTGCAGACTAACCTGTTGGACCAAATGACGGTGGGGTGTGGAGGTTGTTGGACAGTAGAACTAATACAGTGGAGGACAGGCTTGTGAAGTGGGTTCAGTGCATGAGGAAGAGATGAGGTGTGCTCGCATCGTGTGAACAAACAAAAAGTGTCTGTGTATCATGTCGAGAGCCTTCCCTCTGAATTTAATTAAAAAGCTCTCAGATCTACCACAATGGAGTGTGTTTCTGATAATCTGCTGCTTTAATAGAGCACGGTTTGATGTTTGTGTGCACCTGAATGGATGTAAATGTGGGCGAGTTAGCATATGGTGTTTGTGTTTGTGTGTTCTCTGAGCCCTGAGACACATGGTGCTCCTCAGAGGACTCATTACAAATGGTACAAACCTTTCGCCGCTCCTCCCTGCCTGCAATCCAGGTGCAGCGTGTTCTCTCTGCTCTGATTAAACATTTTTCAGCTTCAACTTCAGTCACGCAAAGTTATAAAAGAACAATGTTTTTGTTTTTTTTCCTTTTTTGCCATGTCCCTGTCTCTGTCCTGTCTTATAACACACACCTGTATAAAAAGCAAACAAATATGGATGCTATAAAGGGCAATTTCACCCAAATTACAACAACACATTTTCTTACACATCTACAATTTCTTTTTACTGTTTTTATAAGGTGATTAAGGTGATAGGAGAATTGTATATGCAAGGTTTCAGAACATTGTAGTGCCTGACCAACACACCACTCTGCACTAATGGAGGAATAGAGGAAGTACTGGAGATTATTACACCTCATCTGATGAAATTCAAGCTTGTACATTCCATTTTCATGTCAGTTTCAGCACTGTAATAAGAGATCTAGTCACCTTCTGGCAGATGGAGAACTAGTATGGTGTAGTGCCAGCAGAGGGCACTGTTGGCAAACTTCAGTTCCAGAAAGGTGGCGGTGCTGCTTCTGTATTGCCCCCGGTTTTGTGTCACTGAAGTTCATGTTGTCGTTTTTGTTTTGTGGTTGCCAGGCGGACCTGAATTATAACGTGCAGGATGACCCGGCAGCCTTCTACGGTGTGACCAGCCAGTACGAGAGCTCGGAGAACATGACCATCACCTGCTCCACCAAGGTCTGCTCCTTCGGCAAGCAGGTGGTCGAGAAGGTCGAGGTGAGAATGGACGCAAAATCTCTGAGAGGAGTGATTCCGTGAATATCTGGTGTGCTGAAATCAAACAATAAGGGATTTAAGTCAGAAAAGTCAGGTCAAGGAGGCTTTTACATTTTGGTTCATAACACCAAGTGTCATTTAGAGTTTCATCCAATTACTGATACTTATGTGTAGATGAAAAAAAAAGGATAAAACCAAAAATAGACATGCAGACAGCCAAACTTAAAAAACAAAAAAACACCTGTCTTGTTATGTGTCAGTTGATATAGCAGCAACATTAAAACATCACAGCAGTGAGTACTTGAGGTTAT
The DNA here is from genome assembly GCA_015106735.1 of Paratilapia polleni. Taxonomy (NCBI): domain Eukaryota; kingdom Metazoa; phylum Chordata; class Actinopteri; order Cichliformes; family Cichlidae; genus Paratilapia; species Paratilapia polleni. The sequence continues at coordinate 32,958 of VUQI01031372.1, forward strand.
GAGGGGAAACAAATGCATGGCTCTTCCTCAGTGAAATGGGCTGTAATGATAGTATAGGTCATAAAAATAGAAACAAGAAGCACAGGGATAAAAAGTGGCTAGATGCTGGTTTTTGTGTTGGGTTTACTTCACTGGTTATATAATCAGGTGACTGTGCATTCAGATTAAGAAAATACAGATACGTGCAATTAGTAATTAATGTTTTAAATGTCCTTTAGCCCCTTATGTGGGCTTCAAAAACACTGCATCCTTCATTTTCTTCATGTTAAGCCCCTGATGGCATCAAATAACCCCTTATGACAGTGACAGTTATTATGTCGGGCCTGACAGTTTTCCACAGCTGCACATAATGTTACACAACCGTTTTCAAAGGCTGAGCTTTTGACTAGAAAGCTGCTTTTGATGTGTAAAACTGATGGAGGTGCCTTTTATTGGTAAGTTGCGTAATATTATTTGGTTAAACCACCTTCCTTCCCTCCCTCTCTCGCACAGACAGAGTACGCGAGGTTTGAAAACGGGCGTTTTGTCTACAGAATCAGTCGTTCTCCGATGTGCGAATACATGGTCAACTTCATCCACAAGCTCAAACACCTGCCGGAGAAATACATGATGAACAGTGTGCTGGAGAACTTCACTATTTTGCTGGTGAGGACAGCCACTGTGTCTGTCTGTGTGGTGTTAAGAGACTAAGTATTTTTTTACTATCTTGTGCAAATATATATTTATCACCTTCCTTCTTTACATGGGTGAAAACAGTACACTAAAGTGCAGTTAATCTAAGTACATCTTCACTTGCAACCATGATGTACTTAGTAGTAGCTACTTTCAGCTATTCACTTATTCACAAGGGGTCGCCACAGCAGGTAGCTCTGCATGTTTTGATTTGGCAGATTTTTACACCGGATGGCCTTCCTGACGCAACCCCAAAGGGATTTGTGTCTCCTCCCAGGATCGAACCAGGGATCTTTCGTTAGGTGAATGTGCAAGCCACCCACCAAGACTGGGCGATGTATTACAAAATGCTCACGCATCATCTGGTCAACGCTCATATAAAACATGAGTCTCAAATGATGAGGTTAGCATATGGACAGTTAATCCTCATGAGCCATACACCTCATGCTTTGTGTAAACCTAAAGCAGCATATTGTCTTATAAGATTCTATAGCTATGAATACATGTTACAATATTAGAAGTTACCTTAAGTAGCATTAGAGTATATACTCATATACTCATAGTTAGTACACTGAAGGAGTAATGCAGTTTTATATTTTTATTTATATATATATATATATATATATATACATATACATACACATACACAGCTCCGAAAAAAAATTAAGACACCACTGCAAAACTGAGTTTCTCTGATTTTGCTATTTATAGGTATATGTTTGAGTAAAATGAACATTTTTGTTTTATTCTATAAACTACTGACAACATAACTCCCAAATTCCAAATACAAATATTTTCATTTAGAGCATTTATTTGCAGAAAATGAAAAATGGTCAAAAAACCAAAAAAGGTCCAGTGTTTTCAGACCTCAAATAATGCAAAAAAAAAAAACAAGTTCTTCCAGGATAACCTTGTACGTGGCTTGATTCATGTGAAGAGCCAGGCTGAAGTTTGCAAAAGACCATAAGGATTGGACCATAGCGGACTGGAGTAAAGTCATCTTCTCTGATGAGTCTAATTTCCAGCTTTGTCCAACAGCTGGTCGTCTAATGGTTAGACGGAGACCTGGAGAGGCCTACAAGCCACAATGTCTTGCACCCACTGTGAAATCTGGTGGAGGATCGGTGATGATCTGGGGATGCTTCAGTAAGGCTGGAGTCGGGCAGTTTCGTCTTTGCAAAGGACGCATGAATCAAGCCAC
>VUQI01031381.1:2971-19388 GCA_015106735.1 Paratilapia polleni
CTAAGCAACAAAAAAAAAAAAACAAGCCCAGTTTAAAAAAAAAAAAAAAAAAAAAACACTGTCTGAAACTGAGTGTTTGGAGCATTTTGATGTCTGAGCTTTAGGCTCACAGGGATTACTTGTATATACACTGACCCCATCATTTGAAAATCTTGCCATTGTGTTAGTGTATATATAACAAAAACCAAGGGAAATTATAGTAGGTCCCCTTAACCAGGACTGTTTATAGAGAATAATGAGGTTAATGAGGTAAAATGGCTACAAAATAGCAGAGAGATAACTGAGGGAAGACACAAAATAAGAACCATCAATATGGCAATTGATGACATAATGTAATAAATTAACTAGTATATAACAGAATTAGGGACAAGATGAATTAATAATGAAAATATTAGTTAGAATCAGCACTTCATAGGATGCTGCTGTGTTAATACTCCCGAATTCTCTCTGCAAATATAGTTTTGGACAACAACTTCAGCTCTCATCCATCAGTGACCTTCTTCTCATGTCAGTCTGAGGAAAAACCTTTACATTAAAGGCTCTAATACTGCTATTTTCAAGCAGGTGTGTTTGAAATCCCTCTTCTTTTCCCACTTTAGGTCTTCCAGTCTGCAGCAGCTGATAACCTCACCGAAACTCTGCACACACTTTCATCTAAACTGCTACACCTTCACTTCACTTTGTCCATGTCAATGGCTGTGATTGGCTCCTCCTCCTGGACGGCCATGCCCCCTGCTGACTGAGAGCAGGTGTGTTGATGATCCTTCCAGTCCTGCAGACAAAAGAGACAGAAGAGCTTTAAGTCACGGATTCAGCAATGAATTCAGCATTATATCAATAAGGGATAAGATAATGTGAGTGGGAATTAGCAACCTCTTGGGATGAAAAAGAAAAATGCCAAAAACTGCAGTTTTTGCAGTACACAGTCATATATCGCAAAAACTGCTGTTTTTACAGTACACGGTCATGTATCCGTGACGTCAGAGGACATGACATTCATTTCCAGAAGACTTTAACCTTAATCCTAACCCTGACACTAACCTTACCCTAAATTTAAAATGTAACCTTTTACGTTACAGTCACTGCTTTTTGTGCCCATAATGTGACTGTGTAAAGATATTTAGGTCCCTACAACATAAGTAACAGCTCGACCGCACACACACACACACACACACACACACACACGTACTCCACAAGATGATTCGGGTGAGTCCTACCTTCCTCTGACAGAAGGTGGAGCAGTAGTTGACTTTGTGACAGCCTGTGCATTCACTCATTGCCACCCGACCGCAGTTCACGCACATCTGCTGCAGAGACAAAACAGAAAGATGTGAGTTCATGTGAGCTAGGACATTAAAATCTGCGGATCATTTCTCAGGAACTTTGTCGTGGAGAATTTCTTACTAAATTCTTGTCTTCATCGCTGGTTACACCTAAAAGGCCCTTTACACTGCAGTGTGTAATGTGGATCAGACCGCCAAGGCCTCTACCTTCGACCGCCACCTGATCCACATTGCACTGGACCCCTACGACCCCTCCTGCCGGTGGTGGGTCCACAGGAGGGCTGACCAAGGCCTGGCCACAAGACAAACCCCTCCCTTGGGCCATGCTCCAGGGTGGGGCCCTGAGGTAACAATCTGGGTGAGGTAATACAGTCCACTGTTCGTTTTTTCCATAGAGGTCTTGTGAACCACACTTAGTCTGGCCCTTCACCTGGGTCCAATTTGCCTTGGGAGACCCTACCAGGGACAAATTGCCCTAGACAAAATAGTTCCTGGAATCACTAGGACACACAAACCCCTCCACAAAAAGGTGGAGATTCACGTCCACTCCAGGTTGGGAACGAGTTGGTGCCCCACGTGGAGGAGATTAAGTATCTCAGGGTCTTGTTCACAAATCAAGGGAGATGGGTCACAAGCTGTGGGTAATGACCGAAAGAATGAGATTGCAGCTACAAGCGGTGGAAATGAGCTTCCTCCAAAGGGTGGCTGGGCTCAGCCTTACAGACAGGGTGAGGAGCTTGATCATTTGGGAGAGGCTTGAAGTAGAGCTGCTACTCCTCCACATCGAAAGGTGGTTTGGGCATCTGACTAGGATGCCTCCTGGGTGCCTCCTACATGAGGTATTCCGGGCCCGTCCATTGGGGAGGAGGCCCCCACAGCAGACCCAGGTCACACTGGAAAGATTATATCTCTCGGTTGGCTAGGAAACGCTTCAGGGTCTCCCTGGAAGAGCTGGAGGAGGTGGCTGGTGAGAGGGACGTTTGGGTGTCTCTGTTTAGACTGCTGGCATTATTATGCTAACCCTTATTTAATTAAAATTCAACTTGGATCCCTTTTGTTATTGATTGATAAAAACTGGTCAGGTGTGGGGTGTAAACTTTATCCTGCCTCTGAAGTGGGGCATGAAAGCAGGAGAATACTTTTTACATTGTAGCAAGAATCAGAAGCAGGACTGAATACAAATCTGAATATTTGAGCAGAATCTGAATCATTATCCTAAATCACAATCTTTTAATCTTTGGCAACATTACTTTTTGCCCCTTTAAAGAGCAACCTAAATGCTAGTTTTAGCTTAAATACACTCTATTAACATTTTCTGTACATCTGTTTGGTCTAAAGGGTTATTCCACAGATTGTATACGTGTTAGCTGGTGATGGTTAAAAACACTTGGCCTGTAAAAACTGTTTTTATGTTTTTTATGGCAGCCCAAAATAATACATAATGCCATAGAAATGTCACCAGTGCCTGCATTGAAAAGTGCAGCTGTAGAGTTTAACAGGCATGGAGTGGGCCTGTTAAACATCACCCAGTTTTATTTTGAGAAATGTAGGTTTTTGAAACTAAAAGTGTGGACGTCTCATGTTGGAATACTTCTTCAAGTATTGCTAAATGAGAAATTCAAGAAAGTTTTTTAAGGAGTGAGTATGTGTGTGTGTGTAAGAATGTCATACGTTGATGATGATCTCTGTGATGTCAGAGTTCCTCTTGGCCTCTGAGTCGTCCGGCTGCTGAAACGAGATCTGGTTCTGAAACGGCTGAGTAAGAACACACTAAACACACACACAAAAAATAATTATTAAAGTTAAATCCATTTGTAGTTACTGCTGATGTGTGTGTGTGTGTGTGTGCGTGCGCTCACCTCTTTCCTGCCTCCCTGGCCTTTGACCTCTGCGGTGTCCCCTGCAGAGTTTTTAGCCTGTTCGATCAGAGCCTTCAGCTGCTGGACGTTGTTCAGCAGCGTGTTGGCCATCTCCTCCAGGTACAGCCAGGTGTTCTTCTGCCCCTCACTCACTGTTGGTCCTGCTCCCCCAACAGGCCCCACCTCCAGTCCAGTCACCAGCGTTGCCGATGGAGACGCCGCTGTAGCTGCCACTGCGACTTTAGCCTGAACCGGCTGAGGAGCAACAGCCAACGCCGGCAACGCCGTCAGGACTGAGAGAGGGAAGAAGAAAGACAGTGAAGCGCAATGTAGTTTTCTAATGGTCATTTTCTGCTACATTACCTGTAATTTGCTGTTACAGTTTCATGAAAATCAGAAATCCAGTATCTCAACTTATTAGAGTATTTCCTAAGATCAACCAAACAAAATGGATTTACAATACAGAAATGTCCAGCTTCTAACTACTGCGACTGCGGCGTGACATGGAGGTGATCAGCTTGTGGTGCTGAGGTGAGGTGTTATTGAAGCCCAAGTTGCTTTGATATCTCATCTGTATTTATGGGTCGGATGTTCTTCCTCTTGACAATACTCAACAGATTTTCTACAAGGTTCGTGTTAGACGAGTTGGTTGGCCAATCAAGCACATTAATAACATGGTCAGCAAACCATCTGGTAGAAGTTTTGGCACTGTGGGCAGGTGCTAAGTCCTGCTGGAAAAAGAAATCTGCATCTCCATAAAACCTGTCAGAAGATGGAAGCATGAAGTGCTCTAAAATCTCTTGGCAGACGGCTGTGTTTACTTTGGACTTGATAAAACACAGTGGACCAACCACCACAAACACCAGCAGATATTGTGGCAAATCATCACAGACTGCAGAAACACATAGTCCTCACACTGGACTTCAGACACCTTGTATTCCATGCCTCTCCACTCTTCCTCCAGACTCTAGGACCTTGATTTCTAAATGAAATGCAAAATTTGCTTTCATCTGATAAGAGGACTTTGGTCCAAGAACTGGATGATTGACCACTGAGCAACTGTCTAGTTCTTCTTCTCCTTAGGCCTGGTAAGACGTTGTCTCTAATAATTTGAGATACTAGATTTCTGATTTTGAGTTATAATATTTTGAAATTGTATCTTGAAATATTTTATTTTTACGCAAAGTACATATACAGTATTGTGCAAAAGTCTTGAGCCACCTCTCATTTCTTTATATTTTGCTTCCCAGGAGCCAGACTCTTGAGCAGTAGCTCTCCAGCAACACTTGGAATTAAATCACAAAAAAAGAACTTTTCATGATATCAATCAAAGAAAACACATCCAGGTCAGTGTGTTCACTCCTGGCCTACATCCAAAACATGACGTCTGGTTTTAAACCTTCACTGGCTGAGACACTGACAGCTCCAAGTCCAAAAATAATCACACACCTTTTTTTCACAGGCTGTGTTTTAACACATCATGTGAAAAAAGGTGTGTGAGTGCTCTCACAGGTAAATGGAGGGGGTTTTACACTTTAACAGTTTACTGGACTCTTACTTTCTTACTAGCCTGACAGAAAAAGGTGCAAAAAATGTCATTAAATTAGATTTTGTGGACTTAAATTGATGACAAAGCTTTAAAGCAGAAGCATGGAGGGCTGGGGTGCTTCATTAACCTTGGATTGAAGGACACAGAGAGGCAGTTGAGACAGCTCATTTGTTTTCCTACCTGTGGAGACTTGCCCCCCCCCCCAAACTCCACAGTTTTGGACTACAGCTGGTGACAGCGGTCCATTTTCCATCACTCTAACCAGAACCTGGTTGACAGCTGGTTGAAAACTGGTTCATGTGCCACTACGCTGAGCTCGCTGAGGCTACAGAGCAGAAGAAGGACTATTGTCGCAAAGTGCAGTTCAAGATGGTTGAGTTTGAGTTTGTCCAAGTGAAGAGAAAGTCAGTGGCGATACAGCTGATATTTGTTCTGTTATTTATGTAAAAATTATATATGATGTGATTTATTAACATTTTTAAGAAAGGGTTTGTGTGCTCCCTGCTGAGGCTACAGCTTTTATTGATTTTTGAGTTGTTTAGCTTTCATTTTGAGGATGTTGGACGATGTCCTAAAAGGAAAGAGATGGTCTGTGGTTCGTTTCAGGTCCCTGGCTATATTTTGTCCATGTGTGCTTTACAACATAGTACTACACAGCTGGGTTTGGTTTTTCATGCAGTACATGTCGATTTTTTTTAAACAGCTATGTGAAAATACTGATGAAAGGCACCATCAAAATCAGTAGGATCTGGCCTGATTCCCAGACTGAGGGTTTTGAGCAGCTAAGTGCCTGTTCAAACAAATAAGCACAATTTACAACAAAAGATGGACTGAATGAATTTTCTATCAGTGAGGGAATGGTACCTGCAGTGCTGGCAAACACCTCGCTCTGCGCTGAGCCCTCTGAGATGATGGCGGTGGCAGTGTCGCCCGTTGGCGTGCGGTCAAAGGTCAAGGTACCAGAGGTGGTGAACTGCCCAGATGGGGACACCGTGACTGTTAGAAAGAAACAAAGGCATCATTCATGTTTGGACAATGAAATGTTTGAAGCCGAGGCTTAAATTTATACATCACAGATCTGACCTCAAGGATTCATTAACTTTTAATGACCTTTCGGGAACACAAACTTCTGCACAGGAAAGGCTTTGAGCATGAACATGAATTTTAGGCTCATTTTCAATGGTTCAAAGATCAAAACAACTAGCCATGACTGTAAGAGTATGAAGTTACAAAATTGTGAGCTGTAACAAACATAAACTTGTTGATCCTTAATTACAAACTCTGTGATCCATTTATTTCTTCCTTCTCCAATCAATCACTAAGGTCATGTGACCTACATGTGGTCCCCGGAGTCAGCGTAATGTTTTTGGCAGCGGGAAGTTCCTTCTTGGCAGGTGTGGCCAGAGGCTCAGTGTCCTTCTTCCGTCTCTTGTATGGGACAAAGAGGCGTACCGGGCCGGTCTGAACCGAGCAGAAAGGAGGCAGACATGAAAATCAACGCAACATCAAACAAATCAAATTATATCAGAGACAATGAAATGGCTGCTGATTTATTGATAAACCAATGCTGTTTTGAGGTAATGTCTGATTTAAGGCAGTCATCGCCAAGTATTCATGTAGCTTGTTATATAGATATATATATTATAGTAAACTAAAAGCTAAAAATATGTGTAAAAATACATTTCTGTTAATTAATAAAGAAAACAAACAAAAACTAAGACAATATTGTGGACTAACTAAAATAACAAAAACTGTACAGGAGAAATATTTCTCAGCAAAAGTTGCATAAGGAGGATTTGGTGCAAATGTTTTTGTTACTGGGATGCACATGACCAGTGAATAGTTCAAAATGAAATTAAAACTAATGAAAAAAAAAACTACACCAAACTGAAAATGGATGGAAAAACTATGGCTTGAAAATCACAGATGAATTTTTGGGTAAAGATGAGTCAGTTTGCTGACAGTTTCACTGTAACGTGATGATGACAACAAACCTGAAGTTGGCTGAAGAGTGAGGCAGTTAAGACTATGCGATTAAAAAGTGCGTATGTATCCTAAGGTATGTGTATGGCTATGTGTACTATGCTTGAATTTAAAGATGTAGAAAAATGGCTTTAAAGCTTGTTTACTTCAAATAGCAACCCTGAAGGCTGTACTTTGAAGCGACATTAATTGGTAGTGAGGTAAGTTGGAAAAGTCAGAATTTTCAGTGTCGTGAAGGTGGCTCTCTTTAAACTTGGCCAGATCACCATGGTAACTTATGCTGAACACATAACCTGGTTGGGGGCATTTTATGTTCAAAGTTTTACTTTCAAATCGTCTGGAAGTGCCACGTTTTCACTGATTCTTTTACTTGCAGTATGCTTTAAATGCGACATAGATTCTCTGCTGAAGGAATGTTTCACATATGCAACCTGTAGAGCCTAATACCAGAGAATGAAGCCCAGCTGTAAAGTTAAAACAGTGCAAACTGTTGCATTGTCACTGGAATTTGCATGTGTTCATATTCAGTTGGTGATGCACAAAATGTATAAATGTTTTTATGTTTGGTCCTAATCTGCTGCCTATAAAATTCAATAAAATTAATGATCTGGCAACAAACTAAAATGATTCCTACATCATATACATTATGATGTGGGAATCACTTATTCATTAATGTATAAGTGTATGAAGTTTAAAGTTTCAGAGCTCAAATGTGTAGCTGTCATGTTAGAAATAAACAGCAGCACAGAGAGGACACTTGTGCTCTTTTGACGATTAAATCACTAGTTTAACAATTTTCTGGTGCAGTCTTATTCGCAGCAATAGATCTGTATCACCTGCTCCTCCAATAATGTCTCTGACTGGAGTAGGCTGTGCTCAGTTGATCCATTTTGTGCGGAACAAGAGTGAAATGAGGCATCAAACTAGCCCTGTTATGTGAGCAATCACAGAGCCTGAAGCAGAAAGCTTGAGTTAACAAAAAAAGGCTGATAACCACCGTCATGATACCTATTATCTCTGGCTGGATTTTAGTCAAGTCAGCTAATACAAAGAAAGCCTCGGTTATGTTCAACTTGCTTCATAGTACACCCCTCAGATCAGTAAATTACATTTTTGGTTGCCAAAATTACTGTTTAACAACAACAACAAAAATCAACTAATTTACTACATTTTTCAGTTCTACTTGAGACAGTTTGACACAAGATGCCCACCAATGCCGAGCTCTGCTTAACCAAGAAGCCTCAAAGCATAACTGATGCCACAGTATAAAAATTAAGGGCATGATTTCAGCTTTAGATTTTTTTTAATGAATTAGAATTTAGATTATTTGTTGTGGGTTTCTGGGTTTAGATTGATGGAACGCTGCTAATTTTATCCACTGAATGAACTGTGAAGTATTTAAATTAATACTATAAACGATTGAGATTTCATATCCAACCCTATGAACATCTTCTGTTGCAGAAGGACGAGGTCTCACCTGTATGCAAAGTGGGGACTAGAAGAAGGCGTAATGGACAAGTAGCTGCCTTGTTTATTGACAGGCAACATCACTGCTTATTATCATTACTATCTGGTGTAATGACAATGTGTCCACATACAGATCACAGGTTAAAGCAAGTGGAAATAAAGTTATAGTGACAAAAAGAAAAAAGAAATTACCATACTGATATTTTCTGCTTGCAGAGAGTCGCCCTCCTTTGGACACTGAAGACGCAGAGAATAAGACAAACACAAACTGAGTTCTGCTGTCCAAACTCTACCCACACACACACACACACACACACACACAATCGTGTGGAACACTGCCAAATCTAGAAATGGATAATGTTTGGACGTTTTGATGGAAATTCATTCAGATATTATCAGCAACATCACTGATTATAGTGGCTAAAATCATTATGAATTAACTGACTGATCTTTTTGCATCAGGTCTGCTTCCAGATCTAAGCTGGGTGCTGATCCTGCAGGCCGATCGGGACAGGTCCACCTCACTCACCGCTATCAGGTCATCACAGCAGGCCGCACAGGTACAGGAAGCAGCGTGGGGGTTCAAAATACGCTCCTGACAACACAGACACAAGTTTAAGGAATTAAATTTTGCATGGACTTTGCCCAACTCCTTCAAATGAATTAAATAAGCAAAGGACTGACAGTGGGACTCTGGACCATTGCAACACCTTCACCACACTTTCACCACAAAAGGGGACTGTGAGGGGCCTCATAGATGAACCAAATTTGGACAAACCATGCTGTTAGTAAAGGAAAGTAAATATTGGAGTAGCTTACCAATGGCAACAAAGAAGTGTTCTCTCTTTGTATATATCTCTTACTGCACATCTCAAACAATGGCTTATGGCAAATCAGATCCATGATTATTTGTAACTCAAGCTAGTATGATATATTGTTTGCGTTTGTTGTTTCTTTATGTGGGTTTTATTGTATACAGTCATGTGAAAAAGAAAGTATACCTTCTTTCAGTTCTATGGTTTTACCCATCAGGACATAATAAAAAAAATCATCTGGTCCTTAGCAGGAGTTAAAATGACTTAAATACAACCTCAGATGAAGAACAACACATGACGTATTACACCACTATTATTTATCCAACAGAACTAAGCCAAAACGCAGGAGCAGTATGTGAAAAACTAAATATGCTATGATTCATTTGCTTGTGGAACTGCTTTTAGCAGTAATAACTTGAAGTAATTGTTTTCTATTTGACTTTATCAGTCTCTCACATCGTTGTGGAGGAATGTTGGCCCAGTCTTCTTTATAATATTGCTTCAGTTTATTGATGATTGCGGGCATTTGTTTATGCACAGCCATTCTGTTGATTTGCTGGTATGCTTGGGATAATAGTCCTGTTGTTCTTTTTCACAGGAAATTCCTTTCTTTCTTTTTCCTATTTTTTATTTTTTTTTGTGGGGGTTCAGAATTTGCTCCTGACAACACCAACAAAAACACACAAATGTATAAACTAAAAATGGTCCAGCTTTTTGTTCAGAATTCACAAGTTGGAAATTTCTTTGCAACACAGTACTGCGCAACACAGTGCAGTACTGCAGCAGTACAGTAGTTACAGTGAGGAGGTAGTAGTGAAGGAGTACATTTCAGTACCTGTATGAGGCAGAGCAGAGGTCTGCCAGCATATCTGATGCTCCTCTTCCAGTCTTTGCTGCTTGCCCGCCCTGCTAGACCTTCAAACTCAGTGGGAGTGTACCACTGCTGGTTGTGCTTGATACAGCGACCTTTGCCCCCTGAGCAAAACACAACAGTGTGAGTGTGGGCAGCAACAGAACAAATAACTCCACAGTATAAAAAACTCATAGATGTAATTTTTCACTGGGGATGGAAATACCTTTTTTTTGTGTCCAAACCACTTCAGGGCTCATTTTAAAAGCACTCTGAATGGCACAAAAATGAATTCCTCATCATCTGTAGCACTGCTGTATTGTTGTTCTGTACTAAACCTTTAACCCAGGTGCTGCACCATCATGCTACTGTGACAACAACATGCTAATAAAAACAAGATCCTTCATCATTGTGCCTGTGTTTGTCCATAGTAACAGTGAGAGAACAGTGCCATCATGGGGTCAAACAGGAAAAAGAACAATATCACTTGCATCAAGCAAGTTATAAAAAAGACAAGACGGCTGGAGGACTATACACCAATGAGGCTTAACATTATGACCACCTGCTTAATATTGTGTTGGTCCCCCTTTTGCTGACCGTACACAAAAAACTGCAATGCGCTGTGTATTCTGACACCTTTCTATCAGAACCAGCATTAACTTGCAATTTGACCTACAGTAGCTCGTCTGTTGGATCGGACCACATGGCCCAGCCTTCGCTCTCCACGTGCATCAGTGAGCCTTGGCCGCCCATGACCCTGTCGCCGGTTCACCACTGTTCCTTCCTTGGACCACTTTTGATAGATACTGACCACTGCAGACCGGGATCACCCCACAAGAGCTGCAGTTTTGGAGATGCTCTGACCCAGTCGTCTAATCATCCCAATTTGGCCCTTGTCAAACTCTCAAATCCTCACACTTGCCCATTTTTCCTGCTAACACATCAACTTTGAGGACAAAATGTTCACTTGCTCCCTAATATATCCCACCCACTAACAGGTGCCATGATGAAGAGATAATCAGTGTTATTCACTTGACCTGCCAGTGGTCATAATGTTATGCCTGATTCATGTATGGCTATATTTTAACCTGCTGGTTGTCCATTGTGTATCCAACAGTGACTTGCAAAGTACACTAGCATTGTTTATTGTCATTGAGGCTTTCAGAAAGTTATTATACCATAATAATAATAATAATAATCATCATCATAATAATAAAGCCTAATATAACACTATTTCTGTCACTATTGCCTTCAGAACTGCCTTAATTCTTCATGGCATAGATTCAACAAGGTGCTGGAAACATTCCTCAGAGATTTACCATAGTACCAGATGTACCATATTGACATGATAGCATCACACAGTTGAGGCAAATTTGTAGGCTGCGCATCAACCATATCAATCGCCCATCCAGCACATCCCACAGGTGTTCTATTGGATTGAGATCTGGTGACTGTGGAGGTCATTTGAGTACAGTGAACTCATTGTCATGTTCAAGAAACCAGTTTGAGATGATTTGAGCTTTGTGACATGGAGCGTTATCCTGTTGGAAGCAGCCATCAGAAGATGGGTACAATGCGGTCAAGGAATGGACATGGTCAGCAACAATACTCAGGTAGGCTGTGGTGTTTAAACAATGCTAAGTTGGTACCAAAGAGCCCAAAGTGTGCCAAGAAAATATCCCCCACACCATTACACCACCACCAACAGCTTGAACCATTGATACAAGGCAGGATGAATCCATGCTTTGATGTTGTTTACACCAAATTCTGACCCTACCATCTGAATGTTGCAGCAGAAATCAAAACTCATCAGACCGGGCCAATATTTTTCCAGTCTTCTATTGTCCATTTTTGGTGAACCCATGTGAATTGTAGCCTCAGTTTCCTGTTCTTAGCTGACAGGAGTGCCACTAGGTGTGGTCTTCTGCTGCTGTAGCCCATCTGCTTCAAGGTTTGACATGTTGTGCATTCAGAGATTCTCTTCTGCATACTTGTAACGAGTGGTTATTTGAGTTACTGTTGCCTAACTATCAGCTTGAAGCAGTCTGGCCATTCTCCTCTGACCTCTGGCATCAACAAGGCATTTTCGCCCAGAGAACTGCCACTCACTGGATATTTTCTCTTTTTCAGACCATTCTCTGTAAACCCTAGAGATGTCTGTGTGGGATCTGAGTATATCAGCAGTTTCTGAAATACTGGCACCAACAATCATGCCACGTTCAAATTCAATTAAATCACTTTTCTTCCCCATTTTGATGCTCGGTATGAACTTCAGCAGACTGTCTTGACGATGTCTACATGCTCAAGGGCACTGAGTTGCTGCCATCTGGTTGACTGACTAGGTATTTGTGTCAATGAGCAGTTGAACAGGTGTATTTAATAAAGTGGCCGGTGAGTGTATTTTCTTAAAGAGCCTTTTAAATTTTATACTTAAAGTACATTTTGTTAATAATAAACTCGTACTTAAGTACGACTTAAGTACTGTTTTAAATTTAGAGCATTTACTTCTAAATCATTCTCCAGTCAGTACTGTGTTGTTTTTTTTAATCTTACCTCCTCTTTTCACAGCACTTTAAAAACATCTGGTGACTGCACTACAGTGCAGACATTTTATTTTTAAAAACATTAACTTTTTTTGTAGAGTCTCTCTCAGGGAGGCAGTAAAGAGGACACTTCAGGTAGGAGTCTGATGTGAAGCCTGAAAACTAACCTTGCCAGAATCAGGCTAATCTGGAGTTTTATGTCTCCATGGTAACCTCTGTAAAAAGATAAGCTTGAGCATGTGAAATCCTCTGTACAGGTGTGATAATCACCTGATCCCAGACGGTTTTTGTACAGGACTCCACTGGTGTTCCTGCAGCGGACTGGCAGCTCGTTGTTGTAGACGGAGGGGTCCCAGTTGTACTTGGAGCAGGAGTCTTTGTCCTGGGGTAGAGTCAGCGGAGTGGGTGGAGTCTGTGGGCCTGGGAGATGTACAGGAGAACACAAAAAAAGGCACAGATCAGACACTTCAGGTTACCACTTCAGGTCTCTAGATTCAAAACGAACACCTTATCTGCACCTTCTCAGTACTGTAACACACACACACAAAACACAGATTTACCTGATGTGATGGTGGCAGCAGACTTGAGGCCAGCAGCTTCCACGATGCTGCCGTCAGTGTGAACCACAATCAGAGTGGCCTTCTGGGTACTGAGACCTTCACCCAGCTGGAGAGTGGTCCTGCCACTCTGTAACCACCATGAAATTTATCTTGGGATTTTAAAAAAGTACTTCAATCAAGTAGTCAGCAGTGAAGCACCTGCAGCATCCTAATAATAAATGCTACATTGCAGAAATGATCAAAAATGAGCTCTAAACTCAGGATGTCTTAACACTAATTTGTTTCTGTTTACTTTTAAGTCATATGTTTCCCATCAATAATGTTCTAAGACAATGTTTCCCATCATCAGATTTAATAAATAAATGAATAAATAAATAAATAAATTTAATAAATGGCAAAAATACAATTCAAACTGGCCATTGTAATTGAATGGATCGAGATAATTAGGTTGTTCGTGATTATGAATGCCCTCATCTGACAGAGCGATACTGAGCATGTGCAGCAGCGTGACCATCAGTGTGTGTTGATCTACCAGCACATGTTCGGGGAGGCTTCCGGATGTGGCGACGGTTGTGGTGAAAACGTTGTCGTCTGCTGCGTGAACGTCTCCCACTGTCACTGCCGTCACGTCTGATCAACAACGAGGGATTCAAGACATTTCATCAACACATAAACCCTCGGATTAGCACAAATACAGTAAGAATGAAAATACAACCACAAAGGAAGATTATGATGATGATGACCTACAGCAGTTAACACAGGAAATAAGAAACACTGACATCACCAGAATCAGAAGACTTTGTCATTATATGTTCTTATGAGAATAAACGATTTTCACCTGTTTTTGCAGCCTTTTAATAATAAATGTTACATATATGTGTGGCGGTGGGGTGTGGTTGTGGCTCAGCTGCAGGGGGAGATGTGGAGTGGAGGGTTCAGTGGGTAGTGTCAGGAGAGGCTGGCACAGCTGGTGCATATTTTCTAATTCTGCCTCTCCTGTTTATGCAGTAGTGCGCTAGGACCAAGGGGGAGCAGTATGGTGAGCGACTGGCAACGCTGCTGGAGCGACACTGGGCAACATCTGAAAAGTCACATTGTACACTGAGAAAAGTAATAAAAGAAACACGCAACCCAGAACACAGTGTGGGAGTGTGTGCTGGGACTTCCCTGTGGCCTAAACGTGCTACAATATAAATGGGGCGAGCACCTGACTAGTCATGTCTGTGTGGTATATGTTACAATTCTTAAGATTACGCAATATTTGGATGATGTTTAGCACTGCACATAGGGATGTGTCTAGAGGAGGGAGATAATTAGCCACCTGACCGATGACCACTCACCAATGCCAGTGGACTAGAGTACTGTTGATCTCACAATGCCCAGTGACACTGGACGAGAGCATAAATAAGATCATTGGTGGAACGTACAGTACTGTGCAAAAGTCTTGAGTCACCCCTGATTTCTTTCTATTTTGCTTCCAAGGAGCCAGACTTTCTTGTAATTTTTAAAATGGTCTTGAGCAATAGTTCTCCAGGCTTTCTGAAGGTCTTTCAAAGTTTTTCTTTGGACGCTGTCTGCTCTTTTTCTCATTTTCAGTACAGTCCTTGTACTTGATCATTTTCATGTTTTTTTGTGAAGCCACTTAACACTGACCCATGAATCATTCAAGCATAAAAAAGGCACCTAACTCAGGGGATGAACCAGTGTTGTGTCTACACATAACAGACAACTTAGCAAAGAAACAATTTTAAACTGTATCTTTAGGCACTTTTTTACTAGCAGCCTGTCACAAAACATGTGTTCCACTTACTTTAGTTGAATCTATGGAAAATGCCAAAAATAACACAGTTTGACAGGCATAAAATAGCACTTTTGCACCAACAAGGTCAAAGAGCTATTAGCTGAAAATCTGACATATCTCGGCATGGTGTGCAGTGTGTTCTTAATAAAAATGAGGAAATTAGAAAAGTGGAGGACAAAAGAAGAAGTGGCAGGCAAAAGAAAACAATCTGCAGATGAACAGTATCTGAAATATGAAATAGGAAAAAGTCCAGCAAAGACCTGACACAGAACCTGAGAGATGCATCCGACCCTTAGTTGATTCATCAGCTGTTCACCAAACCCGAATGAGAAATGGTCTCATTGAAAGCATGGCTGTCAATAAGCCATTATTCAGGGAAACAGGAAGGAAGGGAAACAGGGGAAAAGGCTGAGGTATGCCAAATTACACAAGAACTGAAAGAAAGTCTTATATATGAATTTAAATTTGAAATTTTAGTTTTTTGGTTCGTCAATATGTATGGAGGAGGTCAGGAGAGGTACAACAGTGAGTGTTTACAGTCATCTGTAAAACACGGTGGAGGCTCTGTCATGGTTTGGGGATCTTGTCAAAACTGATGGAATTACGAACACAGAAAAGCAACATCAGATTTTAATCCACCATGCAATACCACCTGGAAAGCATCTGATTGGCAGCGGTTTCATATTTCAGCCTGACAATCCAAAGAAGAGCTTTGAAATGTCCTTCAAGAAGCCCAGAGAACTATTCCTGAAGACTGCTTAAAGAAATTACAAGAAAGGTGGTCACACCAAATATTGACTTTCAAACTGGTTAGAATTGTACAAAGTCTATTTTTGCCTTCTGTACTGTATTTCCATGTATGTTTGCACATGTTTCAATGGATCGCTGCACCTATTTCCCATTTTCCTAGCAAAATAAAAGAAAAGAGGGGTGGCTCAAGACTATTGCACAGACCTGTAAAACTAAATTAAAACTAGGTGTGAACTCATATTTTAGTTAACCAAAATAAAAATAAAAATTAGACTTAGAATTAGAATTAGACTCATAAATAAATAAAATATAGAGTACAATCTTTAGTTTTAGTCTTTGCTAATATGGTCAAATTTGTCAAAACATTAAGGATGAGGAGGTGTTGATGCAAATGTTTAGTGAGACTGGGATGTCAACACAGCTGTGAGTCAAGTATTTTATTGTAATACCTCATCTGAACTTATACATTTTTTTTGCTTTTTAATGTGCCAAGGGTTTTGAAAGATCTGGGGGAAACAGTATTTTCATACTACGCAGGTCACAGAAAGATCTAAGCTTAAATACACTTACACAGTATCTACTGCTGAATTTAAAGGCTCATAGGGAATGCAGTGAAGGAGAGGTGGGGTTGTTTTTTTTTGAGGCCACTAGTGTTTTTTGTCTTGAGTGTTTGTATTGTTGTATTTTATATCTTGCATTTTACTTTGTATTTGTTTGTATGGCTGCTATGTTGGCTGAGTCAACCTTGTGAAAGAGGTTTGATGTCTGAATATAATTCTGCATAAAGAATCCTTTCATTCTAAAACGTAATAATTGGTTCACCACTTTCCAAAGCAGTTTTTCAAATTTTACAATAATTAAATCTGTATGAAGGTAAAAGGATGAACACGAGCCTGAAAATAAGTGTTTTTGTTGTCACCTATTTTCTGCACTGCATTTATTTCTGATCACATACTG
>VUQI01031384.1:0-16988 GCA_015106735.1 Paratilapia polleni
GTCTCAGAGTGATGCTGAAAAACTAGTTCATGCATTTATTACTTCTAGGCTGGATTTTTGTAATTCATTATTATCAGGTTGTTCTAAAAGCTCCCTGAAAAGCCTTCAATTAATCCAAAATGCTGCAACGAGAGTACTGACAGGGACTAGAAAGAGAGACCATATTTCTCCCATATTAGCTTCTCTTCATTGGCTACCAGTTAAATCCAGAATTGAATTTAAATCCTTCTCCTCACATATAAAGTCTTGAGAAATCAGGTCCCATCATATCTTAAAGACCTCATAGTACCATACTATCCCAATAGAGCACTTCGCTCCCCTCCCTGAGCCTGGTTCTGCTGGAGGTTTCTTCCTGTTAAAAGGGGTTTTTCCTTTCCACTGTTGCTAAGTGCTTGCTCATAGGGGGTCGTCTGACTGTTGGGGTTTTCTGTCTATATTGTAGGGTCTTTACCCTAAAATATAAAGCGCCTTGAGGTGACTGTTGTTGTGATTTGGCGCTATATAAATAAAATTGAATTGAATTGTTTAGCCTGTAAGCCACAATCTTATAGATGCTTCATATGGATTGGGACAAACAGTGCTCCGAATGTTAGTTTAGTTTTGTCAGAGATCATATACAAAAGCTGTTATCTGAGAGTTGTAAGTATCTGAACAGGGACTCAAACTGGCAACTTTCAGATTATTGATAACCTGCTCAAACCTCCAGCCCTCATCCTGCCCAAGTTACTCATCCAATATTTCTACCTGCCCACGCTAACATACCCGGCTGTAACTGGCCCAGCCAGTTACTCTACCATCTCTCTACATTGTCTACTTGACAATGTTTTGCAAGTTGGCTGGTGACAGTATCACCATTGTTTTTTAACATGCAAGCACCCAAGGGCTTGTTGGTCTAGGGATATGATTCTCACTTAGGGTGTGAGAGGTCCTGGGTTTAGATCCCCTGTGGAGCTTATGGGGTTGTAGTCGCTGAAGCTAGGAGTCCTTTTCACTTTAACTGAAAGCACCTTAGTGGAGTTGTTACACCCATTCAGGAGATGTGTGCTGTGAAGTATTCCCTGAATGCCTTATATGAATAAAGTAGTTTGCTATAAAAGCAGCAGAAGATTCAGCTGTTTAACATGACAAATGCTTTTCTGCCATTTTGTTGCTTTTCCTGTGCTGAAAGTCTCTCCTGCATTTTGTTGCACTCTGCCTGGACATCTTCACCCTTCTGCAGTTCTTCCTGGCTGATAAATGATAATAAATGTTAATTTTATTTGACACTTAAATGTGTAGTCCAGCTGGAAAATATCTTAAAAATGGATCTATGGTGATCATCAAACTATTTTCTATTAACTGACAATGACCAGTGATTATTGTTTAGATTTTTCCTTTACATAAAAGTAGCGACAACACTCTCCGAAAAGCTTTCACCACATTTCATTAAAAATGTAGGTGCATTATTAGCAAATGTTATTTAGCATCAAAAGTAAAAGTACTTATTATGCAAAAAAGTGTCCCCTGCATATGCATATTTATTAATATTTATGTTGCATTTTACAACTGCAGATGTTTAGGAATGGGGTCGTTAAAAATAATTTGTCCTGTTTAATCAGTTAATTTATTCTACAGCAATGCATGAGGTTGTATAAAATCTTATGTTTGCAGCTTCACCATCCTGTGAGGACCACATATCTTCAAAAAAATCTGCTTTTCATGGGCTCAGAAACCCCTCCCCCACACCTTGATTAGCAAAGTATTTCAGAGGGTTACAGTTAGTACTGCATTAACATAATAATTAAAAATCAGAACAGAATTAAAACTCCATATGGAATCTTCATAATGTGTTGTATGAAAAATTAAGGTGGCATAATTAGCAAAGCAACAGATTAAAGCTAGTATCTCCTGTGTAGTGATAGCTGTTTTATTGAACCTGAAATGGGATGGGTGCATTGTTTGAATTGTGTAGGCTTTGTTAAAGTCCTAAAGGAGCTTCACACTGCATCCAAAATCTCCATCATAACAAATCTTGTAACTGGGAAAACTAATTGAAAACTAAAGAGTTGTTTGCTAATGCTCCCTCTGTTTCCACATCATCTGTCCATGTGTATAATAAAGCATGCAATGATGTAACAAATCTCAGAGCAGTGAAAGCTGAGGCAATGGCAGCTTCCCCAGCACACTGGTCTCTTGTCAATATCCCATCAAAGAGTCCACATCCACAATCCACATGTGAAAACAGCCAAGCTCAGTTTGACAAGCTCCAGCCTTTGTCAGTGCACACCCACGGTAATAACAGTAAAGGTGGATTTTCTGAAGCTAGTTCCCAGACACAATAGCCAACTGCAGCAACAAAAAGCAGTGACTGACAGTACTGCATGCCAACAAACAGAAGGCTGTTCTGAGACGTAAGGAAAGAGATTGGTTTCACTTTAGTATTGTTCTAACTGATGACTATATTTAGATTTATCTGCCAAGCACTGCTGGTTTTGCATGTTCTGACTGCACGCCCATTTGTATCACAGCCTTAAACACAAATAACCAAAGCACCATCAATGTGCAGCCAGTGTGAGCGCCTCTCGTTTTATTTGAAAATGCAACGCTACAGACTTGGTGGTGTCTGACAGATACAGCTGAGGGTACAGGAAGTCTAACTGTTGGCACAATTGGCAGTGGTTCAATACAATAATAAATGATACTCTATCATAATAAAGGTCAGCCTTTGTCCGTAGGTAAGAGGACATAGGAAATAAAAACTTTACCAGAAGATTACACATACAAACGAAAAAAGAAAAAAATCCTACTGTGACCCTTTGAGGGCTCCATAGAATCTACTGTACATGCATCATTGTAACTTCTGAAAAGTAAAACATCCAACCCTGTGGTATGAATACTAAACAGGGAGGTTGAGTGTTACAGGGATTTTCCCATTTTTCTTTATAATTTCTAACTCCATGGACCTGTTCCAGCAACCTCCTCATTAGTTCCTGTTAGATGCATTTGTAACAAGAGTAATTCTGCATGAAAAACATATTGATGTATTTTACTGCTCGCAGCTACTGCATTTCTTAAACTGGATTTTCTGGATCATATTCTTTTTTTTTCTTTTTCACATTTACCTCAGGATCTTTTTGAAACAATGATCCATCCATTATCTTCTGCTTATCCAATGTCAGTGTTTGGTGGGGGATCCTGAGGTGTTCCCAGGCCGGGTGAGAGATAGAATCTCTTCAGCAGGCCCTGGGGCTACCTCGTGTTTTTCTCCCAGTTGAGCATGCTGAAAACCTCCAAAACGAGTCCTTGTGAAACAGTGATGGTTTTCAAAAAGGTGCAGCCAAGCAATGAGTCTTTTAAGACATCACATGGCTCTTTGTTGGACAACACTGAAATATACCTGTTGTGTGAAACAACCAGTGAACGAGGTCCCTCAGTAGCCAGAAGCTTTAGATAGCATAACCATTTATGTTTTCATATTTGTAGCTTGGATGTGAAGGCAAAAGAAATAATTTTCAGATACTGAATGACAGACAAAAATCAAGTTCAAAAATGCAGAGGAAAAAAAGAGATCTACATACTTAAGTGATGATAAGATAATGTTTGAAATTCCAATAAGGGTGGAAAGAAATCTCATTTCTTTGTGACTGACAACTTGTCTAGACATCTACATTATCTGCAGATCACCTTCGGTCATTTCTAATGTCACTCTTGTAACCATGAAACATTTCCTCATACCAGATCATGTCCCAGCCCTTTGTGTCTTTGCCAGTCTTTGTGAAGAGAGACTACCACATTCACTATGTCGCTCTCTGTGCTGCTGCTGCTGCTGCTGGTCTGCAGTGTCCAGGCTAATTTTTATGGTATAGTGGTGAACTACTACCCAGGAGACAACCTTCCAGGTGGATCTTCCACAGTACGTACAGTTTCTTTACAAACAAATATGTTTACCTTTTGAAATTTGACTGTATTTAATTAAACTCCTCTTCACTGTAAATCTGCAGGGCACCCTTCGTTATAAGCTGAACTACCGCTACTGCTTGTACAGTTTGCCGTACTCCATCGGTGGTGAGACGCTTGTGCTAAGCAAGGTTGATGAGGAGAGCAGTGGAGAATGGTGTCAAACTGAGGGAATCCTTACCCAGTATTTTTCCAGCAACTCTAGATTTTCAATTCCGTGAGTCCACCTTGACACTGTACATTATTATGTTTGGTCATTTTCTTAATTGTCACTGAAGGGTGATGAAATCCAAAAAATCCTCCTCTGAGATGTCATTCATTTCTATTGCAGGGTCGCTGGTCTCACCTGGATACCTGGCATCAAAAATGGCATTGTATCGTTTACAGCTGAGGCTGTGGTGGAACTGAGGAACCGATCCGACATCGGCAAGGCCAACACATCACCACAGACCACTATCATACCAGCTGTGAGGTAAGCCCTGTTTGTGTCTCCATTTCTTTGTTAGTAGGTATATGCTATATGCATTCATACAATTTCATGTGTCACATTTGGCACTAACATTGCTTTACACAGAATAATTTACATCTTGGAACCAAGATGTTTGTGTTCTGTTTTCATCTGAAAATGCTGATGTTCGTCCTGATGTTCGTCCTTTATACACATCACTATTTATCAAAAACAGCCTCCAAACTGCAGCTTTTGCATCTGACTTGGAACAATTTAACTTCAGCTGTGAAAGAAACTGGAGAATTTTATTTTATTTTATGGTTAAACTGAGCAGTGGTGGTCGAAAGAATAGAGGAGGCCCAAAGTGAAAAATTAACATTTAGTAACACAACTGTGTTGCTCTTGAACCATTAACCCCAACCAGTGGTCAGGCTGTGGTTCTACTGAGAAGCTTTCAGGCATGAACACATGGAAGTGTACTCAAGCTTTTCTTTCAAATGAATGCAGGAGGATGCAAAATAAGATTTTTTTTTTTTTAACTCTCTCTCAGAGTTCCTTCAAACTGTCCGAGAAATTTCAGCTTGTTGACATTTGATCCTGATGGAGACGTGGTTAAATGCAGAAACGGAAACGCATCACTGTCAGAATGTAACCCCTGCACACCGCCGTCTGTCCTCAGCCTCTCACCAGTGAGTAACAATTGTTAATCCAGTGTAAGATGAGACATGTTGGTACAGACAATGATGCCTGAAGATGGCACCATTTCGATTAAATTATACTTCAGATCAACATATTTGGCAAAACTGGTTAAAGTTTGTCTAAAAAAAAAACTTTTCTTTTACTGATGTTAGCATATACTTTTGATAATTTAGATAAGTGTAAGCAGGGCTTATACTGTATGTGAAATCTTGCTTTTTAATATCCTGATGAAAATATTTAGGTTATTTTGACCTCATGTTCCTTGTTTGTCCTCTTGCAGTCCTGCACTCTGTCATTCAGCCCCACCAACAGCAGCAATGAAGGTCCATATGCAGTACAGCTGATGATGGAGGACTTTCCCACGCAGAACATCACGCTGACTGACACCACTGGGACACAGACACATATAACTACCAACGATGCAATCAGCAAACTACCGGTCCAGTTTGTTGTGATAGGTACACATCATTTCTGCGCGTTAATGACATTGTTACATTGGCCTTTGTTCACCCCAAAGCTAACTTTAACACCTGTAGCATTGTATACTTCATTGTAATAAACCCAGGATTCATCAGGATTTAAACAATTTGGTTTTGTTGCTATTTGGAACTTGGAAAAAGTGGGTCTCTCTCTTATGTTTTGTCTTGGCTACCCATATTTCTCTTCTAAAAAAAAAATTCTTCACGATTGACATTCTTGCCTTCTGTATTATTTCAGTCGACCCTGCTGCACCATCCTGCACAGAGGGACTCTTTCTGCCCAAGTTCCTGCCTCCAACCCCAGCTCACAGATCTCAGTTCTATACCAATGTCAGTCAGACTCTGGAAATCAGTATCAGCGCAGAGGCACTTAACTCCTCGTAAGTGAAAGCAAACACATATTTAAAAGACTTTATATGTTGAAGTACCAATGATTAACATATCCTGCAGAATTGACTGCTGTTAGAAATTAAATATGGACCTGTAAGATATTATTAACATGCATATCTGCCACATTTTTCAGTTAATCAGGTCAAGAATTTTATTCTTTGTATTGTGAAACTCCAGCACTGATACTAGAGACATGTTAGAGACATGTTTGACCTGTTAGCTGTTAAACAACCAGTTTTATACGGACATTAGGACACAATAGCTGTAGCTAAAAATAGCGAAAAAGAGAAAAAGAGAAAATGCTTCAAAGCCAAAATTGATTTGATTGTTTGAAAAAAAAAATCAGCAAAATCTAAAAAGAAGTCTGAGTCAGATGCCAGGTGAAAATGGGACTCTAGTAGTCTAAGCATTTAAAACATGTCACACAAAACCACTTTGCTTCATTTGTACGTGGGAAAGTTTTAGAAACCTAACTTTTTTTTTTTTGAAGGATCTCTGAGCTACTGTTCAGTGGGCCTTACACTGTAACTGAAAGTCAAACAGGACCAGGAGAGTTCATCCTGACATGGACGCCATCTCAGAGAGAAGCTGGACAAAGCCACCCCATCTGCTTTGTTGTCCAGGCACTTTTTGGGTCAGTATCTTGTTTCATAAATATTATCCTATTGAAAAGTATATTGGAAAATTCCTAAAAAACATAAAAAAACAAACCGAAAGTGAACTGGAGCACAGGTTGCAAGTTGCACATGCATTTGAGTGTGCATCTGTTACAAACTGGCTTTTTAACATTGAGTCCTGACTAACAGGTTTAATCTTAATCTTTAACCTTTTGATGTTGACAGTATAACTACAGCCAATATAATTACAATATGAGGGCTGACCCACTTATAAAAGAAACCAAAAGTCATTAAAGACACAACATATGGGTGTGTCATGTACCTTTGAGGAAAGCAACAATTAGAGACATCATTGCGTAGGCGTGAAAATATCAAGTTCACAGTTGGAAGAAGAGAAGAAGCAGATATATATTGCAAAATGCAAGCTTTTAAATGCAAGAACTACCTCAACAGGTTAAAAGGTGAGGAGAAAGAGAAGAGAGAAGAGCAGCACAGAGACACAATGATTCCAAACACATTGTCTGTGCGACTGAAGCTTTTATCAGTGACATAAACAGGAAGATATGAGACTGGCCAAGTCAGTTCCCACATTCCCTACTGCGAATTAAAAGGGCGTACAGGCTTCACCTGTCCTTTCATAGCTGAATCACTATTTGGTGCACACTATTTAAACTGTCCAATAAGCAAAATACTTAAAGCTTTAGTCCTTTCTCGTAATAAAAGGCATTAAAATTAAGAGTTAAACTCTATTAAGCATACATTTTACCTGCTGAAAACCTGCCTCACTGACAGACAGAAACTAAAGATAGCTGGAAAAGCATTTCTAATAAAGATACTAAAGTTCAGTGGTTTGTAGACTTGATGTCATTATTGCATCAAAGGATTACGCAACAAAATGTTAGGCTTTGTCAGTTTTATTTCATTTGAGATTTATTTGTAAATTTTGCAAATTCCCAAAAGCTTAAGGTCAGTTACTATTTTTGTTCTCTTTTACAATTCAAATGCCTAAAGTGGCTAAACAAGCAAATTACACTGAATTATTTTAACATACATTTAGGCAGATATAAATATATACTGTGTACCTGCAAATTGGCATGTACACTGCGTGGAACAGGAAAGATATACTTCTTAAAGTATATTTTAAATCAATTGTAGGACAGTTTAATAATGGAACTACTGATTTATTTCTACAGTGCGGCCAAGTATCACTCTGAGCTTCGGTGTGTCGTTGTGAGCGTTGGAAATGGTGAGTAGTGTTTTAAAATCCACTACTTTACACCACACCACTGATGCAGCTCATGTGTACGCTCTGTTTTGACTGTTTATAACATCTATTAATAACCAGATTATCCTGAAACAGCAACACCCACATCCAGTCCACCAACCACACCACCTGACACAACACCAGCTTGTGAGTATGAATGATGGAGAACGAAGTTTACCAAACACGCAGTTAGTCTGACTTGACAGATTTAGAGTAGAAAGAATAAAAATTATTTAAAAATTAATTAATTAATTAAAAATGATATTAGTTGTCATGCACTCCAGTCGACATTAATCCACTTAATGTCTTTGTATAGAGTTCAGCTCTGGTATATTCATGGCATTGACAAACTGAAGAAAAGTTGAGCGGGAGTGTCAATTCTTCAGCACAGTTTTTGATTAGGCTACATTGCTTATGTATGAATGAATTCAGACAAATGTGTTTTTGCTGGTTTTGAGTTATTTAAGAAATAAAATTGCAATAATTTCCTCTGAACATCATTGTAACATTGGGGCTTTGTTTCTAGATGTTGCAGCTTTGAGAATGAAGATTACCTCTTTGGTGGACTTGTCTCAAATTGATGAGAATAATTTCCTAAATCAGGTTAGTTTGTTCTTATCTAATCAGAGATCTGTGCGGTATCATACACCTGGACCTAACCACTTGGGGAAAGATACTAGTAGTCGTAGATATTATGCGAGGGATGGCTCCTGTGAACATTTATATGAATACATTTTATGCAAAACAAATTGTAGAAACACTAAAAGTTTAGATCACAGTTTGTGCCTAGTCTTGGAGTCTTCTGAAAAACTCATACTACTTCCACAGGAATTCAGAGGGTAAGTAGCAGCCAGGTGCTGCTAATTAAATGCAGTTGATTAACAACAGAGGTGGTCAGCATGTGAAGCCAACGGGTTCTGACCAATCATCTACAGTCATGTGAAAGAGAAACTTTCAGAAAAACTAATTGTACCTCATACTGCTTCTATAGGAATTAAGAGTGTAAGTAGCAGCCAGGTGCTGCTAATTAAATGCACTCAATTAACTGATCATCAGCAAGTGTGGCCACCTCTATAAAAGCAGACATTTTGGCAGTTTGCTGGTCTCAAGCATTCAGATGTGTGTTAACACAAAGCCACAATCTTCTCAGCAGTGGACATCGCAGCAAATTCACCCCAAGGTCAGACCGTGCAATGCTCAGAAAAACTGGAAAAAACTCAAGAGCTGCATCTCAGACTCTACAGGTCTCAGTTAGCATGTTAAGTGTTAAAGCTCATGACAATTAGAAAGAGACTGAATAAGTATGGCTTGTTTGGAAGAGTTGCCAGGAGAAATTGTCTTCTCTCTAAAAAGAACATGGCAGCACAGCTTAGGTTTGCAAAGGTGATTCTGAACAAACCACAAGACTTCTGGAACAATGTCCTTTGGACGGACGAGACCAAAGTGGAGATGTTTGTCCATAATGCACAGCAACTCATATCAGCACAAACGCCTCACACCAACTGTCAAACAGTGGTGGACGGGTAGTGATTTGGGCTTGCTTTGCAGTCACAGGACCTGGGCACCTTGCAGTCATTGAGTCAACCATGAACTCCTCTGTATACCAAAGTATTCTAGAGTCACGTCAGGCCATCTGTTTGACAGCTAAAGCTTGGTCCAAACTGGGTCATGCAACAGGACAACGATCCCAAGCACAGCAGCAAATCTACAACAGAATGGCTGAAAAAGAAAAGAATCAAGGTGTTGCAGTGGTCCAGTCAAAGTCCAGATTCAACCTGATTGAAATGCTGTGGCGGGACCTTAAGAGAGCTGTGTATAAACGAATGCCTTCAAACCTCAATGAACTGAAGCAACGTTGTAAAGAAGAGTGGGGCAAAATTCCCCCACAACAATGATAAAGTCATACAGAAAACAATTACTTCAGGTTTTTGCTGCTAAAGGTGGTTCTACAAACCACTTGGGGTGCACTTAGTTTTTTCACAGGACTGCATAGAATCCTGTGAAAACTTTCTTTTCCACATGACTGTAAGCTACAGTTAACGAAGGTCATTAGCTATTACTGTTAACTGTTCGTACATAAATGAAAACATACTAGCAGAGTTAGCAGAACTACAACAAAGTTTCATAAATTAAAAGAATCAGAAGCAGGCAATGTTTTCATCTTCACAACTTCTACTTATGTTCCCTAACTATGGAAATCTAAATCATCTGTCAGGATGGCTGCTTAGTGGTCATCTATACGTTTTGTGCTGTTCTGAATAACTGAGTCACATTATACAGCTATTGAACAAATATAAATGTCCCTTAGTATGAAAACATTAAAACTGTTTTTTATAAGAATAGTTTCTCAAATACTATTCTGCTGCTTTCCTAATAACCATCACATCTGAGAGAGTGGTGATTTTTCACCTCACTGTGATCACTGTTCCTTCTTCCTCTCCAGATCAAACAGTTACTGGAGTTATATGGGCTGCCAGAAGACATCACTCTACACCTCAGAAGCAGTGAGCCACCGATTGGCTGAGCATCAACTGACCCCTGCTTTGAGTCTGCATGCTCTATCTTCACTGATTATTTAACAATTTAAATCTTTTGTCTGGAAAGATAACACATCTTATTATATACTAGATAAAATGTATATAATTTAAAGGTTTGGTGTATCTGTAATGTCAAATATATTTTTCGCATCAACTATCCTGATTTGATCTTATTCTTGTGCTTAATACGTTCATGAATTTTATCATTTTTTAACTACTGTTTTCCATTTTTTGTGTTTTTTAATGTACTTTTACTCAATTCCCATTTCTTTTACTTATAAACCATTGATTATATTTGCATATATTGAAACTCTTACTGTACAAACTGCCTCATATATGTTTTTTTTTGGCTTTAGAAAATTCTTCGTGATCAGGGAGATTAAAAAAAATAATCATTTTCACATGCATGAAAACTACTTTTTTTCCCCCAAAAAAGTACTTTTTCATCTTTTCCAAACATAGGGTTATGGTTGGGGTTATAACCAATGATAACTTCACTGGGTTGAGAAAAATGTTTTTGCAACCATTTTCTGCAAATATTTTTTTACCGTCTTCATATCTGTTGAGAGCATGCAGATTCGAGAAATTGCCAGAAGAGAGGGACATCAAACATCAACGCTCACCACTGGAAGATGCTTCACTTCCAAAAACTGGTCCATCTATCTGGGGCCCAGATAATGTTGTCTCAAACATATAAAGTTAGACATCTAAAGTAGTGATCCTTTGTCCAGTAATAGAATTTAGAGGCTTCATTAAATAGTTTAGATGCAATGATTTCTCTCCATTTGCATTCTTTGGGTTTAAATAAATGATGTGCAATGCTGAGCAGTGGTCACCTTGGCATCTGTAAAGCCCCCTCTGTAAGATGTGCACAACAGTGCCTATTGGAAACCCAGTTGCAAACAAACATTTTGAATGAAATATTAAAAAGGTTGAAGAAAAATCAGTGGCTGCCATTTTTAGAGGTACTTATTGTAAATTCCTGTGTGTAAAAAATGTTAAACCTTTATTTAGTAAAATAGTAAACCTTTCATAAGGAACTAAAACTATGA
The DNA here is from genome assembly GCA_015106735.1 of Paratilapia polleni. Lineage (NCBI taxonomy): Eukaryota > Metazoa > Chordata > Actinopteri > Cichliformes > Cichlidae > Paratilapia > Paratilapia polleni. The sequence continues at coordinate 11,423 of VUQI01031384.1, forward strand.
AAAGAATCAGAAGAAAAAGTCACTATGACTTTATGTCACAAAACATTTTTGTGTTGTGTTGAGATATCAACTAGAGTCGGGCTGTACTTTCTTGGAGTACAAGTTTGTAACACAAGATGGTGCAGTGAGTCAATGTAACCTTTATTTAACCAGGCAAGTCATTAAGGACGCAATCTTATTTATGACAGCCTGTGAAAAGGCAAAGCCTCAAATATATCTATTTCAGTTCAATTTAGGAAACGAGGATAGGACTAAAAAGATCATATCAAGAAAAAAAAAAACCAAACAACAACAACAACAACAACAACAAAAAAAACGTTTAAACAAGTGTCCAGTATGTCAAACAGTTTATTTGTACTGTTTTTATAAAACCTAATGTAAAACCTGTGTTCTCTGATTCATCAAGAAGAGGAATCTTGCTTTAAACTTACCAAAAAGCAGTGGAATTTATTTTTCCATTAAAGAGGCAGTCAACTCAGAAATCAAACGTATGTAAAACTAATTTGACAGACAAAAAAAAAAAAAGAAGCTGGACAGGTTGTGTTCTGGGGGTTAGGGGAGAGTCTACCTCTCTGTCTGTGTTTACCATATCCTCTTATAGAGAACAAATGTTCAGATTATGAGTCCTGCAGTGACTGCTGTTCAGCCTGTGAGCCATAATCTTATAGCAGTTGAACTGGAACAAACAGTGCTATAAGCATTAGTTTAGTCAGGATTTTGTTTGCAATGCTCATTTTCTGTCGGGGATCAAATACAAAAACTGTTTGAGAGAACATGGACTCAAACTAGCAACCTACAGTCTTTTCCTGCGTAAGTTGCCCCTCTATTATTTCTAGCTGCCCAGTCCTGCATTTTACTCTGGCTTCTGTAGTTTGTTTGAATCAAGACCCAAACAGTTCTGTTTTTTGATGGACTCTACAACTTTGAAAAGTATTTCAACTGCAAGCTGTTACAAGGGCTTGTTGGTCTAGGGGGATGGTTGTTGCTTAGGATAGTGAGAGGTTTGGGGTTCAAATCCTGGATGAACCCATGTGGAATTGGAGGAGTAGCCCATTGGTGTCTTTGCTCAAGTGTTACATGTCAAATCATCAGTGCTCCCTGAATGCCCTTCATGAAGGCAGTGGGGAAGTGAAAACAGCATCTACCATGACAAATGAACCAGGCTAACATGTCATTTCATGCCTTTGTGCTGCCTGTCTTTCCTCTGCACAAAGTCTCTCCTGCATCTTGGTAAATGGATGGACTGGTACTTATATAGCGCTTTTCTACTCAGTTTCTGTGTACTCAAAGCGCTTTACACTACAGGCCACATTCACCCAGTCACACATACATTCATACAGCACTTTTATCTATACTTAAGTGCTTACTAACATTCACACACACTCACACTCCGATGAATGCATCGGGGGCAACGTGGGGTTCAGTATCTTGCCCAAGGATACTTCGGCATGCAGACTAGGGGAGCCAGGAATCGAACCACTGACCTTCCGATTAGTAGACGACTCGCTCTACCTCCTGAGCCACAGCCGCCCTTGTTGCACTCTGCCTGGACACCTTCATCTTCACATCTTGTTAATTTATTTCAACTGACACTAAACACTTAGATGTGCAGTACAGATGGAATATATCTTAAAATTGCCTCTATGGTGATCATCAAAATATTTACCATTGGCTGACAATGACCAGTGGTCAATACTTGCATCAAAAAAGTAGCAACACCACACTATGAAAAACCTTCACTGCAAATACAAGTTCAAAACCCTGTTTGAGTAAACGGGTGTAAGTATTATTAGCAAATTTTATTTAAAGTATCAAAAGTAAAAGTAATTATTCTGCAAAAAAAAGGCCCCTTTCAGAGTTTTACTATTATACTATATTATATTTATGGATTAATATTGCAGATGCATTCATGTGTATGCTGCATTTCACTCCTTCAGATATGTCAGGTTGAGCTCATTTTAAACACCTTATAGTCTGTTGTGTAATTTAATCTACAGGAATGCATCATATTCTATAAAAGTCTTACATACAGTGAAGGCAATGTATTTCAAAATGTATTAACTTAATAAAATTAAGAATTAACAGAATTAACAGGCTTAAGCACTCTACAGTATGGCACATCTCTACAGTGTGATTAAATACATTGATGAAAAATGAAATTGGTGTACTTAGCAAAACAAATGATTAAATTTAGCACAGGTTGTGAAGTGATTCCTCTTATGTGCTAATCTGAAAATGTTGCACATGTTTACCTTGGGTGTTTTATTAAACCCTGAATGACATAAACAATTTGAGGCCAAACAAACTCATGTTTCAGAAGCTAAATGCACTATAAAAAAGGAAAGAAAAAAAATTCTATACACACTTCATTCTCAAATTTGGCAAAGAAAGCATTCATTGTGTGGTCATAGTAATCACATAATGTCATATTTTGCTTTCAGTTCATACTGATGTACAGTAGTAAACCATCCAGTCCTGGGGTATAAATATTAAACAGGGATGCTGAGTATCTCGTGGATTTTGCCCTTTTTTCATGGCACTGTGTCAGAAAATGCAGCCTCCCGATTCATTCCTCAGGGAGTACATTAGCCATAAAATCTAAGAGAGCGATAAATCTGCGTGCCACTACTGAGAAGGAAACTGGCATGAAACTTCTTACTGAACCTGTCATTCCTGGATCATTCAGCTTCCTCATATCTACCCCAATGTTTTTGAGACAGTGATGTTTTTCTCACAGACGGATCAGTCTTTTATGACATCAAATGGTTCATTTTTAATTGGACACCAAAATTCATTGGACAGTGTTAGTATACACGTACTGTGTGCAGCACCCAGGAACTGAGCTTCTTTATTAGCCAGAAGCTGTTAATAAAGTAATCATTTATTGCCCATTTTTCTATCCTATTTTCAGCTGTTTTGCTACATCTCAACAACAAATTTGTCAGTCTGTCATTCAATATGAGAGACTGACAAGTGTGTGTGTTTTTTTTTTTTTGTTCCAAAAAAAACAGCTGAAAATGCAGATGAAAAAAAAATCCACATATTTATGTGAGGCCTCCTTTATGGTAATAACAACAAACAACAAAATGAAGCACAGAGACAGTTTGCTTGTTTGTTTGTTTTTGTCAAAAGCATGTTTCCTGGCTGTGAGGTACTTGGCTGAAAAAAAAAAAATTGAAGGGGGTGTACATTAATGAAAAAAGTTACTCCTGTCTTAGAGGGTGGGAACATTTCACACATCTGAACCAAAGCACATAATCTGTTGAGGCTTTAAGTGAGAAAATAGTTCAACCAAATCAAATCTGTTTGTAGACAAAAGAAAATGTTTTACAAGTTTCAATAAAGAAGCAACTCAAAACATGTCTTTCATTTTTGTTATCCCAGTCAAAGTTATCCCTATAACCATGAAACATTTCCTCATTCCACATCATGTCTCAGCCTACTGTAACTAATTACTACTGTCTTTTGTGAAGAGAGACACATTCAATATGTCGCTCCCCGTGCTGCCTCTGTTGCTGCTGCTGATGGTCTGCAGCACCCAGGATAATTTTTAAGGCATAGTACTAAACTATTACCCAAGAATCGCTGATTCAAATGGATCTCCCACGGTACGTACAGCTTCTTTACAAACACAATTATTTGCTTTTTGAATTTCTACTTAAGTAAACACCTCTACAATTGTAAATCTGCAGGGGATCCTTCACTTTAAGCTGAACATCCGCACCTGCTTGTTCAGTATATCAAATAACCTCAATGATGAGGCGTTTGTGTTACACAAGGTGGACGAGACCAGTGGAGAATGGTGTCAGACTTTCTCAGTATTTTTCCACCAATGCTAGGTTTTCACTTTTGTGAGTACACTCTACAAAGTCACATACACAAAAACATGTTCATTTGTAATTGCCACTGAAAGGTAATGAAATCCTAACTGCCTCCTCTAAAACATCTGCAGTTCAACTGGACATCAGCTTGTTGGAAAAATAAAACAAAACAAACAAACAAAAAAACATGTCAGTGCAACACAGTGAAAACCAACTTTCCCCTGAATTTCCATTGAAGGTTCTCTGGTGGCAGCTGGATATCTGGTCTCAAAAATGGCAATGCATCATTTAGAGCTGAGACTGTGGTGGATCTGAGGATCTGACATCGGCAAAGCCAACACGTCACCCCAGACCACCATCATACCAGCTGTCAGGTAAGCCCTGTTTGTGTCTCTTTTTCAGGCGCCAAAGTCTTTAGACCAGTTGCTCGTCGTTTGTTGATTTTAGGAGGCAATAATCACCCCAGCCCACTTTCATTAATGGAGGTCCGATCCAGTCTGTGACTGAATATAAATACCTTGGGGTTGTGCTTGACCACAGTCAGTCTGGGACTTCTGGACTGACTACCTGGGCATTAAGGCACAACAAAGAATGTACTTTTTAAAGAAGCTTTTGTCCGTCCATGTGGACTCCAAAATGCTCCACATGTTCTCCTGTGCTTTTATTGAAAGTGTTCTGATTTTTTGTATCATTTATTGTTTTGGAAATGCCTCTGAGGCACAGAAAACATCCATTAGAAAGACAGAAACAGGAGCCAGTAAACTGCTGGAAATTGCATTACTGAGTCTAGAATGCATTTTTAAGGACAGCATTAAGACCAAGGCTAACACTATTGTGGGTGACCAGAGGCATCCACTTGTCTCCTTTTTTAAACTGTTGCAAAATGCACAGCGCTATTGCTCCCCTTTGGTCTTGGAAAAAAGGTCTAAGCTGTCTTTTGTTCCTCAAGCCATCAAATCTCTAAACATGGTCAACACATACACCAATCAGGCATAACATTATGACCACCGGCAGGTCAAATGAATAATACAGATTATCTCTTCAACATGGCACCTGTTAGTGGGTGGGATATGTCAGGGAGCAAGTGAAGATTTTGTCCTCAAAGTTGATGTGTTAGAAGCAGGAAAAATGGGCAAGCGTAAGGATTTGTTTGACAAGGGCCAAATTGTGATGGCTAGACGACTGGGTCAGAGCATCTCCAAAACTGCAGCTCTTGTGGGGTGTTTCCAGTCTGCAATGGTCAGTATCTATCAAAAGCAGTCCAAGGAAGGAACAGTGGTGAACCAGGGACAGGGTCATGGGCAGCCAAGGCTCACTGACAGGGACTAGAAAGAGAGACCATATTTCTCCCATATTAGCTTCTCTTCATTGGCTACCAGTTAAATCCTTCTCCTCACATATAAAGTCTTGAGAAATCAGGTCCCATCATATCTTAAAGACCTCATAGTACCATACTATCCCAATAGAGCACTTCACTCTCAGACTGCAGGCTTACTTGTGGTTCCTAGGGTATTTAAAAGTAGAATGGGAGGCAGAGCCTTCAGCTTTCAGGCCCCTCTCCTATGGAACCAGCTCCCAGTTTGGATTCAGGAGACAGACAACCTCTCTACTTTTAAGATTAGGCTTAAAACGTTCCTTTTTGATAGAGTTTATAGTTAGGGCTGGATCAGGTGACCCTGAACCATCCCTTAGTTAAGCTGCAATAGGCCTAGGCTGCTGGGGGCTTCCCATGACGCACTGAGCAC